>JBBPTK010000119.1:0-27351 GCA_038094135.1 Spongiforma cf. squarepantsii | reverse complement strand
CCCCTACTGCATCCGAGGAACCCAGGCTCATCGTAGAGGCGTTGGTCGTTAGAAAGCTATCTTTGGATGAAGCATTCTTAGACTTCGAGGGCTTCTCGCTACATTGATCAATCGGGGCATCATGACCTGGATGGAATTGAAGCTTCAGACTCTTAGACACGATACTTACAGGTTCGTCTATTTGATTATTCCACGCGTATATATTGTTATGTTGCTCTTGTTGTAATCGTATCTATTTATCAATATGATTTATTTGAATGCGATCTTTTAACGAGACCTATGTAATAGAGACCAGTAAAATGTGGTTACCTCTAAGTCGTAGCCCGAAATAAAGCGCGTAGGTGAAAAGATCGATGTTTCTAGGCTATAGACTCCCAAACCTTTTGTGCTGCGCTTTCCATCACTTCCCGCCATACATCTCCCCCGGAACCGTCAGCTTTTAATTGCTGCGAGCTAGCCGTGAGTGCGTATGGAATGCCCTTGTCACCACCAATGCTGACGCCTTTCACAAGGGGAAGCTCGCCCAGAACGGTCACACCAAGCGTGGAAGCAACGGAACGAAAGGCTTCAGGAGAACCGAAGAGTTGGTGTGGGGTCGCGCAGGAGGAACATATAAAGTAGGCTTGGTTGAGAATGGCTCCCGTTATCTGCATGATATTGGCTTTCGTGCGGCACGAGCAGAGAGATAAAATGAACATACAGGGACTGAAATTTTACGAAACATGGATATCCCCCGCCGCACGTCAGCAAGGGAAACGTCCTGCGGTGTTGATACGATTACCGCTCCTGTTTTGTTCAGGATGCGAGGTAAGGCAAAGAGATGATATTGTCACACACCGTCGACGACGACAAGCTGTCCGAGGGTTAAGGGGACATCACCTGTCCCTGGAGGCATGTCGACGACCAAGACGTCCAGACCAGGGCCATGACCAGACTCTCGCCAGTCAACGTCAAAGAGCAGCTGTTGCACTGCTTTTTGAACCATCAACCCTCTCCATACAACAGCGGCATCTTCTCTTGGCTTGTTCTCGGTCGATGTTGGAAGCAAATATCCCATGGACATGGTCGGAAGCCCGTGGTTCATGATAGGCAACATTGCTCCACCTTAGACGCGGGATAGTGCAGAGGCGTAGAGGGGCAGCGAGAAGAGAGCCTACCAGATGTCAAGGCAGGTTCGTCCGAGTGTTGAAGGCCCATTAACGTTGGTATCGATGGACCAAAGATGTCGAGATCGAGAATACCGACGCGAAGACGACGTCCGAGGGACGGTAGCTTCCACATGGCAAGCGCGAAGGCGAGGTTCACTTATAATACAACGATGAAATAGGCATGCAAGTTGCATGAAGACTGGTGCGAACCTGCAATGGTACTTTTCCCGACACCACCTTTCCCACTGGCAACTGCGAGGACTTTTGAGACATGTGGTATCGGTTTCTTCTGGATGGGCCCGCCCCGACGGGGTATTTGGGGAGCTGGATTGGAACGGGGAGGCAAGCCCTGCTCAAGAGGTTGGTCTACCAAGCATGTGGTTAAAACTTGGAAACGTTACCAACGGATTCTCATGAAGACGCGTCAGAGCGGTCGAGAATGACCTCGTCGTGGAATACTTGAACATGGTAGTAGCAAGGACCCCAAATACCACTGTAATCTCATACCACCATCATGGTGAGATCGAGTCTATGTCACTGAATATCGACTGAACGCACCGATCCGATTCGATAGGACGTACATCCTTTAGCAGATGCTCCACCGCCACGATACGCTGTCGAATCAGACGACGAAGACGAGTACAATCCGTTGCCGTCACCGAATACAGATCAGAGCCTGCCACCTGAAGTCCACGTCGAGTTCAAATCTATCTATGATATACCTTCCAAGAGACCACTCGTCTTTGCATCTGGTGAGGCTGGCCTTGGTTGGGCGAAAACCGTCAAGCTCGGCAATCAGCAAGCCGGCATCTATGTCAATAATCTTCCAGTGCGGTTCAACCTTTTCTCATTCTCCGTGTGTGACTTGAGCTAATCCATCATGATATAGGTGGGCCTCCTGTTTCTTCCGTCTTGGACGAATTCTATCATCGTTGTATCCGAAATCGAGACACGCACACGGTTGCCCCTCTTTGCCATGACTGCATATACCACGGCCGTCATCGAGCGTTTGAAACCGACAAGGTAAATATTGTTTCAATATTTCCGAACTCTTCTTCATGATACCCTATCGATCACCCAGTGTAGCCATTCTGGATTCTTACCCGACTCAATTATACATATCCCCCCGAGTGATCGCGCAAGACAATGCGCCCACTCGTTATCTTTCCGTGGGGAAGAGGCCAATCTCTGTGAGTCGTTAAGACATCCACATGCATTCCATTCGCCGACGAGATTCTGATAGGATTCCGAACTGGAGTTGTTTGCTCCGCCGAACCTCTTACAATCGACTACCGCGTCCCTCTTGAACGAGCTATTTCTCCGTTTCATCGGTGAAGAGCCCGTTGGGGATGCTATAACTCAAGCCATCGTACTTTTGCCTTCTTCAAAGGTGTCCCCAGCCCCACCGACGACATTCGAACACAAGGGGGGCGCTGGAGAGTTTCCAGACTCACATTGGGACAGGAAAACAATGGAGAAGGCTCACCAATATCTGCTTGCAATAATCGGAGAAGAAGTTAACGAGTCGAGTTTGCAGGTTGATGTTGAGTCAGGGGTGAGAGCCTCAGTTTCTGCTGGGATAACGACGCGCGCCTCTCTTAGGGAGGTCGGTGAAGGGGGGATGTACATATGAAGCTAGCATCGGATCGAGAGCCCGACAAAACATAACTGGCTTTCTAGAGTCTTCCTCGCAAGCTCTTGCTTTGTAGCATCGTTGTAATGTATAGTAATTTCTCCACTGCAGTACGACTAAATAGTGGTTCTTGTACGCTGTACAAGTGAAAATACGAGGCGAATAAACGGGCATCTAATATTGATGAGTTAATCGTCCTCTGACTCATAATCGTCGTCCGAAATGTGGTCGGGCGCAGTACTCTCATTCATCAGCTCCATAACAAGTTGTTCGCCGCTTTTCAGCCCAGCCCCTGCAAGTGATGTGCCAGGAATCCACTTGATTTCTTGTCGAGGATAAGGGAGCACAAGCTTGAAACTCCACCAAGGTTCCGCATCGTTTCCCTGTGACTGAAGATAGTGTTCGAATTTTTGCAAGTCCGATCCCGATCCCTCTAAAATGTGCTCTGGGTCGGACTCCGGTTGCAAGGTGAGAGGGAGCATTTGCGTGTCCACAAATGCATATAATTCCGTCAGGGTGGAGGTAGGAGCGAACGTCCTGACAACACGAGTACTTCCCGGCAGCTTGAGGGCAAGACGAATACCGTTCGCGCCCCGATGCTCGGTCGGAACGATGCACCTCCGCAACCAGCGTCGGTAACGCAACCTGAGCGCCTGAAGGTTTGCCTGTCTTTCTCGTTCCAACTCCAACCTCTTTGCTTCCTCACGGCGAGCTTCATTCTCCAAGCGCACACGCTCTGCTTCTTCTTGCTCCGCTCGGATTCGGGCTCGGATTCGCTCGCGATCGCGTTCCGCAGATTCATGGAAGGCTCTATCTTGCTGCTCACGAATGACCCTATCTGTTTCCCGTTCTTGTAATTGCGACCTGAGTCGCGAAAGGAGTGGATTAACTCTAGGCAAGAGTTGGTGTTCCAAATGGTGCATGAGCGTCTGAGCCGATGTCGGCCCGGAGTCAGGCACCGAGGGCCCATAGTGGCGCGAGAGCACGGTCAATACGGGCGCTGAAGTGGAAGCTGAAGAGGATGAATGGTTCCGGCGTGGTTGAAGGGCTATGAACGCGACGAATGGGTATGTAGTCGCCTGTAACTTTTGAGCAGCTATAGGTGGTTCATGTTAGACTGAGAGAAAGGAGACGGCGAATACCGACCATCCCAAGCTTCCTTGTCCCTGACGTCTCCCCCCCATACAACAAAGTCGTTCTCGGTAAGCATGCGTACGAAACCTGGGTGAGTAAGTGTCGACCTAATAAGAGGTCAGGGTATGTTCGCCCATAGACAACATGGCTGACCGCTTGAACTCGGCAACATCGTCGTGTTCAGCAGAAACGATGATTACGCAGGCTATCCTCCCTTCTTTTTGACAAGCGTCCAAGACTTGTTCGTAAGTCCCGTCAAAGAAATCGGGGAGAACCTTGCTCTCATCCAAAAGATTTGTAGGCGGGTAAGTATACCGTCTCGACATTGACTGTCGAGCTTCAAGCCCTGTTGCAGCGAGAGTCGTGGACTTGAAGTTAATAGCGCCTGTTTCCTCTTCGAGGGTGGTAATCCAGCGACGAATGGCAGAGCGTGAATCGGGATGTGGCGGTCTCAGCACTTGGTAGTTGGTGCTGAAGGTGAAGAGGGATGTCAAGAGCGAGGTAGGGAGAAATCCAGAGACAAACCGCAGTATTGCGGAGACGACATCTAGAATATGCATCATGGCCTTGCAAGGGGGACTAGCGCAAGAATTTGAGAACAGGATTCACACGCTTTTCGCATGCACCGTCAGATTCCCACGTCAGACCACATCACTCCCACGAAGTGGGGGAGGGTTTTCTCAAATGAATTCGGCCCTCCCCCCAGGCTCCTTCCCACCTCTGCTGGAGAGGTCGAGGCGATATCTCGTAATACAAAGCAAGGCGTTTCGTCAGCAATGCTGACTGCTAGTACTACCAGTATTTCTTTCATACCATAAATATAATGTACCAAACAAGTATGATTCATGTTAGCCATGACTATCGATGAAGCTTGAAGGCCAGGCCACCACATGCCATTACAGTGACCACAATAGCCATGAATTCCATCCCACCAGACAGCATTGAGAGCAACCAACTTCTAGGTTGTGGTGAAAACAGTCAGACAACAGTGCAGTGCCCACAAATCAACCTTCCACATGGTGTGCAACTTGGTCACAACATCACCTTACATACATGAGATCTGCAGCATGTCCACTAGTGTCGTGGGCAGAACTATTTTGGCTCAGAGTCTGCCGGCGAAACAGCAGAATGGCAGTTGGCAGAATGGCAGAGTTTGGCAAAATGGTTTAGAGTGATTTTTGACGACTGTCAAGTATAGTACAGGTGTGGCAAAACATAGTTTAGTGTGATACAAACATAACACCTTTGGACAACTTAAGCAAAGCTTGAATATCCCACTGACCATCTCCTGACTGATCCATCACACTAATATCCTCAATGAATCCTGTCGGTTGCGTGCCACTGTTTACGATATCCAACTCGTCCCAGCTGTACACCTGGCCTTCAAGGACTTCATTTCCATCAACTTCCACCCGTGCAGGATCCACTAAGATGCACGAGCCAGCAACTGGCATGGCGTCCAAATCTTGCTTCTCGTGCTCAAGTGCATCAAATGCATTGCAAAGTTCCTCATCGGTGACTGCTTCCGGGCCTGCAAGGTAATCCAAAGGATCGTCTGACTCAGATTGTGCAACAAGTGGAGGGATCCACGTAAAATTCTTCGTCAAATCTGCTGCCACTTCTGGGTCAATTCCAAGCTGTGGTCGAGTGTGCATGTGAGCATGCCTTCAATGTGTTGACTTCCCAGCAGCACAGTCCATTTTGTACAGGTGGTGTGCATAGCTTGAGCAGAGCTTGCTCAATGCTTCAAAAGTGTTGACAGTGAGGTTGCATCATTTCACCGACTGTGTTCCACCTAGGCCTGAGAAGTACCACTCGACATCGGGTGCATGCGGAACCACAGAGTGAAGAATGATGGCCATCGCTTTGAGCGGACATTGTTTTGCTGTGATGGGATGTTGTTCCCACCATTCAAGGGCATCAGCTTGGGCCCCTGCAAATACACCAGTGCATTTTTGGTACTCCCTGAGGTCGTGAACAAGGGCCTTTGCTTCGGACTCGCCCCATTGCCACTGCTGTGCAATGGTAAGTGCAGTCGTAAGCATGAATTCAAAGCTTCGACCATTTGCGACCTGTGAAATTGCCAGCTTGTGGCACATAGGGTGGAGATACAATGCAAGGGAATGGTGATCTGTGTTCATTGCGTGAAAGCGACAGTTGAATACTTGCTTTGCATGCATCCAGAAACCAGAATGGTCACTATCATCAAGTGTGATCTGTGACATCTTTCATGCAGTGCAAATGAGTTCGAGCATGCAAGATGCAAGTGAAGCATCACAGCTCTCACAGTTGCCAACTGTATCAACCAAGGGTTTGCAGGTCTTAATCAGTTGTGCCATTGCAGGCCAGAACTCATCATCACGGATAATGATTGTGATTATGGCTGCAGCAACACCTGAAAACCCATCTACTCGTCGCATGGCATCAGGCCGAGTGCAGATAATTGTGAGCGGCTGTCTATTACAAAGTCAGTTAAAATAATTAAAATATTTTCGAAAATTAAAAATACCTATGATCCATAATACTGAGTACCTGCAAGACTAGAGCATACCAGCGTGACTCACAATTTTGCTTCAATGTCCAAGTAACCTTCTGTCTTGCAGCTTCTTCTTTCAGCTGACCACCCCAATAATGTGAACTATTGAAGAATGTAACAATCCTTGTCGCTTTAATTATATTTTGCTTCATCCATGGGAATGAACAAATTTCTCCAATGATTGTATTAACACCATGAAGGAAACAAGGAAATGCCTACATGAACTTCAACGTTAATGGGATTACATGCAATAAATATATAGAATTAGCTTACGAGAACCCAGTAGAATTTTGCTTGGAATTTTCTCCAAAACGACTGCATTACTGTGGGATTATCCATAGTAACTGCAATGAAATTCTTCACATCTGCAACTTCCATTGCTTCCAACGTCAGCTTCGTGACATTGAGGAGTCCATCTGCAGATCCTCATTGACCTGACATATCCTGAAGACCAAGTACAATTGGGTACTGGCTGACTTCGGCTGCCAATAGTACACCATACAGACTACGTTTAAGCAAATCTTCCCATCCATCAATGAGTAGTGTGAGCTGCTTTCTCTCCTTGACACAGGTAATGTCTTCAAGCTGAACTCGTGCTAACTCAGCATCCAGGATTGAGTGCCAAAGCACATAGCGAGAAGGAGCTGTGTATGATGGTCAGATCTCGTCAAGAAAATGGTGGAAAAACCAATTTTCAGCGATCAAAAATGGTATATTGGCATGAATGATGAATCTAGTAAGCAAGATAGCATCAGTATCAACTTTTCGTCAGTTGAGTAACTCAGGTTGTTGTTTTACTAACCGGAATAACTTCACATTGGCATGCTCTTGCTGAACCTTTGACAGTGGTGCATCAACGAACCCAGCAAGTGTGCCACTTGGGCATTTGGTGAGCACCTTGATATGCAGGCCTTCAAGATTTGCATTGTCGGTGGTTGACATCCCAGGTGCGTCACTTCCGTCAGGACCTGGAGACTGAAACTCAGGTATTTTTGATGCCAGATGGGTGCGAACAGCATTCCATACTGCTTGAGGGGCCTTGGAACAGGAAAGGATATGTTTGAGTGGTTTGTTGTCACGTCCTTCAATCCACCCGCCAGCACCACTTGGCCCACAGTACTTGCATTCATAGAAATGCCAATTGGATTTGTTGTTGAGCTTCTCGAGCTGCTTAAAGTGGTCTGTAAGGATCTTTGCAGGGGGTCTCCCAGTTGAAGTCTTGGTAGCCATAGTATGTGTCTAGATACATGGAATATGATGTACTAGAAAACCTGACTCGACAGTGGCGAGTCTTTTTTGTTTTGGTTCCGACAGAGCATAGCAGATCCAAATGCATACCCCCGACATTCTGCCATGTTCTGCCACACCACTTGAGCTACTGCCGGCAATTGCCATTGGCAGAACAGCAGCCTTCTGCCAACAACACTAATGTCCACACACGTCTCTTGATCAATTTGAAGCATTCTCAGTCAGAGATAGATAGAAAACAACACCCCACACATTTGGAAACTCCTTGATATTTTGCTGGATGCATTCACATGGAATGCACACAAACAACTGGATATTGTCATATCCATGCCCAATGGTCCAACACCCTTTCCGATCCCCTCTGAACACTCTCCAAACATCTCTGATATAATTCCTATAGGAGTTCCCATCTCCTTTTGGATCTCCATCCCAGTGCCTCTGTCTTTCCTTTTATGTACCTCTGCTTAGGAGCTCCATAGTTCCATTATGATTACTCATCCCACATTCCCTCTGTATAGCTTTTAGTCATCTCTTAGTGATCTCCTCCATTCCTTATTACAAACTCCAATATCACCTCTGTAGTATATAAACCTCCATACATTCCTTACAAACCCCTAGCATGTATATCTCATCTACATAACCCAATTACCCCCTAAGTTACCCTCTGATCTCTGATTCTTCTTTGAAATATGAGAACCCCATGATTCAACAAGGGCATGACACATAAGTCCTGTGCTGAATCCTCACTCTGTCCCCTTCCTTCATATCAGAACCTCTGGACCTCCATCTCTGTACCTTCCCCCTCTGTACCCTCAGAACCCCTATTGGACCATGTCTGGAGCCACCATCTATGTATGGTTTTGACAGATATCTGGTTTGGAGCAGTGCAGTGAAAAATGGGCTATGCATCTGTAAAAAAAAAAAAAACTGGTAGCAAGCCAGTTAATATTCAGTATATAGCACTGCATAGCAGTATGTAGTAATTTTGATTTTCAGACTCTTTGTGTAGCATCTAGTAGGTCTACCAGGTCTGCCCAATCCACCAAAAAAATATGGTGCTACAATGGTAGCAACCTGGTTACTATGTACATATTGGGCAGTAATTGTAATGAATTGTGGCTGTTGGATTGCACAAAAAATATGCATGGTTGCTCTATATAGTGTGCACTCATTACTACATGCATAGTGCACACTTCTTTTTTTGGTCAAGGTGCACACACATTTTTTTTTGGAATTCTAAAGGTGACCCATGTACATAGTATAAATACTTTTGCTGAAGTAAGCTGTGCCCATGGGCTGACAGAACCAGAAACACTGTTGCAAAGTGTGCTGACCTACAAGGAACACAATGAGCTCCAGTGAAACCATGTGCAGCAGATGACATACCTAGATGGGGAATAAGTTGGTAGCATCTACACTGCTGTACTGTGTTGAGAATATAATATATGTAATCATATTCTATAATGGTCTGTTCTTACTTAATACATCCAGACTGATTCTATTGCTATTCATATTCTTTCTAGAATGTTCTCATTCTAGCTCATTCTATATGACATCATCAGTCCAGATGATTCTATATGATTCATGCTGACTGATTTCCTTTACTCATATTTGAAATAAGAGTTTTGTGCTATTGGCTGTTGTTCACAACCCTTTACCCTATTTCAAATATTCCTTTTATACTTACTGTGGACTATACAAATACAAACAATGATCTGTAGTATATAAGACTGGGCCTTCCACCTGTTATGATTTGTTCCCTTGTGGCTGTACTTACTTCTTCTGATCTTCTTCTGGCTCTGCTACAGCCTCATTGCCTTTATTTCATTTGTATTGTTTTCTGCTCTTCTCTCGGCTGTACCACAGCCTTGTTTCTAGATGTTTCATGTTGACATGCTTCTCTTGGCTGTACCACAGCCTCAATACCATTATTCTGTTTCCATATAAACCCTAGCAGTAATGACCATGTACTCCAGCTTAGACCTCCCAGGCTTTCATCTGGAATTCCATTTCTGCTCATCCTTGAATCCCTTTGTCCCTTGGAGGTGTCCTATTCCACCATAGAACAGTAAGTCTTTGAATCTTGAACCTTTGACTTAGTTCCTTCCAGTTCCCTGGGTGCTTGTCCTGTCTCAACATGACTCTTCATGAGATCCTTGGCAGTGCCAAGTGTAACAAAAGGTCTAAGCTCTTCTTTTGAGCCTGTCATCAAACAGTGCCCCTCATTATTTCCTTCCAACAACCCACTGCTTGCTCCCCTTGGAGTGCTCATCGCTCTCAAAACTCTAGACCCTCAGATGACTCTTCTACTGAAAGAGGTCCTACTCTTCGAATCCCTGACTCCTTTGACTCTGACCCAGATACTCCCCTCAACACTGAGGAAGGAGACCTCACTGCATTGAACCTAGCCCACCACCTCTCTGCCACTGCCTCTATACCCAGACAGTGGACTTCACCACCCACTCTGATCACTCAGACTGGACAAATCTTCGAACTGTTTCCCTGACCCCCAACACCATCAGTTCAAGCCATGTCTTCCTTGAAACCAACTGAACTCCACCTGGGTGTCCCAGGAGAGTTTGACAGATCCTATGACAAATCCATCAGCTGGCTTGCCACCATTCACATCTACCTCACTATCAACAAACAGGTGTATGACACTGATGCTAAACAAGTTGGCTATGTCCTCTCCTTCATGACCAAAGGACCTGCCCTTAGCTGAGCTGATAACCACAGGGCTGAAGTCCTAAAGAAATCCCCTCCTGACTTTGGAACCATGGACAAGTTTGTCAAAGACTTCAAAGCTGCCTTTGAACACATTGATACTAAGAATAATGCCATCATCTGGCTCAACATCACTTGCATAGGAAAGACCTCATATTGCTGAGTTTAAAAACAAGGTGACCCTCAGTGGGATTACTGACCCTGGTACCCTGATCCATTACTGCTTATTCAGAATTCCCCTCCCTCTATCCCAACAGGTCCTTTGAATGGAGAAAGTCCCCACCACTATCGAGGAATGGTATACTAAGGCCACTCTCTTCCAAGCCCAATGGGAGAGATTGGAAACTATTGTGAAAGCCAGAAGAAACCCCTCTACCTTTTATGTCGCTCCACAACATACCTCTACCCAGTCCACCCCTTCTAAGAAGGAATGTAACCTGGACACAATGGATGTAGATGTTGTCAAGATAGCCAAACTTACCCCCAAAGAATGAAAATGATGTCAGGAAAAAGGGCTTTGTTTCCATTGCTGCCAACCTGGACATCTGTCCACCACTTGTCCCAATTTCTCCTCTTCCTTAAAGAAGGAACCCCCCAAGCCCTACAACTTGAAACCCTCTCCTCCAAAGGTCACCAAAACTGAAGAAGTGGAGGAAAGCAATAGCAAGTCCACTGTAGTAAACTTTTTGGATTTTTAAATTGGAGGGCTTCATCAATGCAAGTCTCCTCCATCTCTTCTCCTTGTGTACTTGTAGCAGATAAGACTAAGAAATTGATCCATATTCCCTTGTCTATCTGTTCCTCGACCAAAGACATTGACACCTGTGCTCTCATTGACTCCAGCACTATAGTCAACTGTCTTGACTACTTCTTTGCCAAGAAACACTGAATCCCTCTCTTCTGCCTTGACACAGAAATCCCAGTATGAAACATTGATGCTACCATGAATAAAAATGGTAACATCAAGTTCTCTGCTATCCTCTCTCTGAACATTGCTGGGATTTGCCAAACAGTCATATTCTGCATCCTACAATGTGGAAACAAAAGTCTCATCCTAGGACTTCCTTGGCTACAAACTGTCAACCCCACTATCAACTGGACAAAGAAAATACTTTCCTTCCCTATCCCCAAACAAGCCTCACTATTCTCACCATCCCTGCTTTACTCCACCTTGGAAAACCCCCCACACCATCTCCTTGTCCAGACTATTGACACTGATCCTGTTGCTGACTTGAGACTCTTCAATTACCTTGACTGTGACAACCTTAGTCATCGATACCCTCATGTTCAATGCTGTCAAGCATCTTACTGTAGATCGAATAGTAAGATGTGGCAAACACTTTGCCTGGACTGTTCACCTCCTTGTTCAGAAGCTCACCACAGTCACTGAACTAGCCATTGTGGCAGAAAAGACTAAACTCAAGAAAACCCTACCTATTGAATACACAATGTTCTCCTCTGTCTTCTCCAAAGAATTGGCCAATCACATTCCCCCTTCTCATCCCTATGACCATGAGATCAACCTTAAGGACACCTTCATTCCTAAGGATGCTAAACCCTACCCGCCCACCCCTGAGGAACATGTCACTGCAGATGCCTTCATCGATGAAAACCTAGCAGCTGGGAAAATTTGACCCTTGTCCTCCCCTCAATCCTCCCTGTTCTTCTTCATCAAAAAGAAAGATGGTGGCCTTCGTTCCTGTCAGGACTACTGCTACCTCAATGAACACACCATTCATGATGTCTACCCTCTTCCCTGCATTCCTGATCTCATCAGTTGCCTCAAAGAGGCCAAACTGTTCTCCAAGTTTGACATCCAATGGGGCTATAACAACATCCATATCAAGGATGGACATCAGTGGAAAGGTGCCTTCAAAACTCATCATGGACTCTTCAAACCCATGGTCATGTTCTTTGGCATGACCAACTCTCTGGCTAGTACCTTCTAGCGATTCATGAATGACTCTTTTTGCAATATGATTGCTGAAGGCTGGCTTGTGATATATATGGACAACCTCCTCATTTTCTCTTCCAACCCCCAGCTTCATGAGGAATGAACTAAATGCATTCTTCAATGGATGAAAGAACTAGACCTCCATCTCAAACTTGAAAAATGCACCTTTGCTGCTCCTTCCATCAAATACCTGGGAATGATCACCTGCCCTGACAAAGTTGTGATGGATCCTACCAAGTTGTCTGGAATCAAAGATTGGCCTGAACTCATGTCAATCAAGGGGGTTAGATCATTTCTCGGCTTTGCTAACTTCTACTGTCAGTTCATTCCCAACTTTTTGACTCTTGCTCAACCCCTTCTTGATCTCCTCAAGAAGACCTCCACCTGGCTATGGACTACTATCCAATCCTCCTGCTTCCAGAAACTCAAAGATACCTTCCTTTCCAAACCTGTCCTCTCCATCCCTGACCATTCCCAACTGTTTGCCATCACCACTGACACCTTGAAATTCACCTCTGGTGGAGTGCTCCTCCAACCCAATGCCAATGGTCAGTGGCATCCATGTTCTTACCTGTCACAAGCCTTCTCCCTTGCCAAATGCAACTATGATATGTATGACTGTGAACTCCTTGCTATCATCCACACTCTCAAAACCTGGCAACACTACCTACATGGATCTCCCTTTCCTGTTCAGGTCTTCACCAACCATAACTTAAACCTCACCTACTTTCACCAACTCAAAAACCTCAATTGCTGCCAAGCATGTTGGCTCCTTCAATGATCTTGCTGACTTTGACCTCAAACTGATCCATGTCCCTGGTAAACAACTCGCTGGCCCCTCTGCTCTCTCCTGTCGCCCTGATCTCTGCCCTGATGACTCCTTCAACAACTCTTCTGTTATTCTTTTACCAGATTTCCTCTTTGTAAAACTAATCGACACTGCCCTCTTCAATCGTATCACCCAGTCCTCTACCTCTGACCCTCTCATTCTTGACACCCTCCAGGCCCTTCAGAGCAATATCCCCCCTAAATTCCATTCCTGCCTATTTGAATGGTCCTTCGATGCTGGCCTTCTCCAATACAATGGTCATGTCTATGTCCCTCCTACTCCTGACCTCTGCTATTCTATCATCTCCTCCTTTCATGATCACCCATCTGCTAGCCACCCTGGCTATTTCAAAACCCACCAGTTATTGTCCCATGAGTTCTGGTGGCCTGGCCTCACTCACTTCATTCATGCCTACATTGCTGGCTGTGCCTCTTGCCAACAACATAAGGTTAACACACACCCTACTGTTGCCCCTCTCTCTCCCATTCTCTCCCTCACCTCTCACCCATTCCAACAACTCAGCTGTGATCTCATCACTGACCTCCCCCTCTCTTTCAGTTTTGACTCCCTTCTGGTCATGGTTGACCATGGGCTTAGTAAGGGGGTGATTCTCTGCCCCACCAAGAAAACTGTCTCTGCTGAAGGCATTGCAGCACTCTTCTACCACAAGGTCTTCCTCAGATTTGGCCTCCATGATTCTCTCATCTCTAACTGGGAACCTGGTAATGCTGAGCTCAAGTTCTAGCAACCACAAAGCCTAAGGAGGAGCTCACAAAGAGTCACATCACTTGGGTAAAGGTTTGAACGAGAGAGAGATCTCTTAGTTGCTCTTTTAGACTAAGGTCACTAGTATACTGAGCTATGATTGTGCAGAACTAGCTTAGAGTTACAAGTACAAAATGTATGGTGTTTTTATACATAGGGATAGGGAGCATGGACCAAGACGAGAATAGAAAGTAATAGACATGAGGTGTGAAGAAGTCTGAATGCCTCATGTATCTGAAATGATGGCAGAAATGAACGAAACATGTTGTTGAAACACGTACTGAGACAGTAGATGAAACAATGGCAGAGATGAAAGAAATGTGTTGTTGAAACATGTACTGAGACAGTGGATGAAACAATGGCAGAAATAAATGAAACTGACAAGGTCAAGAAACAGACATATGAGAAAAATGAACACCCCAATCTATTGGCGTGATTGATACCCAAGATTCTTCCACCACACAGCTCCTTGGATTGACATGAACTGTAACAGAACACCAATTTGCCTCCACCTTTGCTAAAGAACTGGCCTGCCTTGCCAACTATAAGCTAGCCCTTTCAACTGCCTATCATCCTCAGTCTGACAGAGAAACTGAATGTGTCAATCAGGAAATAGAAACCTTTCTATGCATCTACTGTCATAATAACCCTACCTCCTGGACTGATCACATTGTCATGGCTGAATTTGCCCATAACCACCAACCCCACTCCATCACTGGCAAATCCCCCTTCTTTCTTATGATGGGCTATGAACCTCATTCTCTTCCTACCCTTGTTGCTGAAATTTCTCTTCCTGCAGTTGAAAATCACCTCAAAGACCTTTCCAAAGCTTGTGATGAAGCCCTTGCCACTCATGAACTTGCTTGCCAAATAATGAAAGCACATTCCCAGAAAGGCTTTTCCCTCTGGTCTAAGGGAGATAAAGTGTGGCTAGAAGCATGCAATCTCCATTGGCCTTCTGCTTCCCCCAAGTTCCTTCCAAAATGTGAAGGTCCATTTGAAATCCTTGAGGTCTTATCTCTGATCACCTATTGCCTTCATATTCCCAAAACCTGGAAAATACATCCAGTCTTCCATGCTTCCCTTTTATCCTCCTATCACAAAAACCCCATACATGGCCTGAACTTCCCCACTCCACCACCTGATCTTATTGAAGGCAAAGAAGAATACAAAATTGAAAAGATCCTTCATCATCGTGGCCCACCTAACTCCTGCTCCTTCCTGATCTGGTGGAAAGACTATGCTTCTGAAGAAGACTTGTGGCTCCCTGAAAGGGAACTCTCCCATGCATGGACCACCCTCAAAAACTATAAAAGATCCCATCCAAAAGTCTTTTCCCCTGGATCCACTCATACTTGACACAACTCTACATGAGTTCCTTGTACTATAATGATCAATCTATTCTCCTTCATTCACCATGGCCATTCCCATCTCCCTCTCTGACTGCATCTCTGCCCAATGTACTCCTTCCTCCCCTCTTGCTCTTTAACCCCCTATGACCACCAATCTCTTATCTCAACTTTTGTCTCCTCCCCCTTCCTCTGTTGAGACCAAATCCTCTATCCTGGATTCCACTGTTCCTAATACTCCCATTGCTATTCCTCCTTCCTCTCTTCCCTCAATTCTGTCTCTATTTCTCCCATTGCTAGTCCTTCTTCTTCTAGACCCCCTGCTATCCCCTTTGTTGTCAACTCTCCCCCTCAAGACAACTGGACCCTCCACATCCCCTGGACCACACTTGCAACCTCTCCCAATGACTCCATGCCTGATGACCATTGCATGTATCTCACCACCCAACTCTCTGACCCTTGTATGGCACTTCCTCTCACAGCCAACACTCACCAGGCATCTTATATCTATCAATCCTATCTTGCCTTTTTACAGATCAATTGACTCCACCACATGATCAGACAGATTAATCTCTCCTTATGCCCCTTTGACAATCAATCCCTTGTATTGCTCCTTCTGATGTTGCTCACAATCTTGATGACAATATCTTCACAATCATGCATCAAGCTCAAATGCATGACTTTGTCTTGTCCATCAATGACTATCTTGCCCATTGTGCCTCCATTGGATTATCCAATATCCCCATTGTGACCATCACCCCAGACTCTCCACCTTTATCTGACCCATCTTTTGTATCCACTGAGTCTCACCTATCCTCCATGGGACCATCAGCTTCCTCATCCCCCCTCCTTTCTGCTGAGGAATGAGCTCTCATTGCTGTGGACAAATGTAACTACCATGACCTTTTGGACACTGGTCACATTCCTGTCTGATCCGATGACCCCATTACCCCAATACATGCTACACTTGTCATCATCTCAGTCACATTCAAATCAATTGTCAGTCTATGTCTGTCCCTGATGCCTACATACTGCTCCTGGCCATATTGAACGCTCCTGCCCTAATTGCTTTTACTTGTGCTGTTCATCTGGGTCCTCATCCTCATCATCTTCTTCTTCTGACTCCTCCCAACCCCAACTGTCTAACAGACCCACTTGTTGCTTGACCCAACAGCCTATTCCCATATCTCCCCCATGCCATGCATGTCCTTGCTCTCCCTCCCTGGGTGACAGTTACGAACAAGACTGCCAAAGCCAATATGAGTGGCTCTCCCAGTTGGGAATCTTGTGAGTTGTAATGTCTTGTAGTAACTTTGACTCTAGTGAGGGGTAATGTTATGATTTGTTCCCTTGTAGCTGTACTTACTTCTTCTGATCTTCTTCCAGCTCTGCCACAGCCTCGTTGCCTTTATTTCATTTGTATTGTTTTCTGCTCTTCTCTCGGCTGTACCACAGTCTGGTTTCTTGATGTTTCACATTGACATGCTTCTCTTGGCTGTACCACAGCCTTGATGCCATTGTCCCATTTCCATTTCCCTTCAAGTATATAAACCCTAGCAGTAACAACCATGTACTCCAGCTTAGACCTCCCAGGCTTTCACCTGGAATCCCATCTCTGCTCATTCTTGAATCCCTTTGTCCCTTGGAGGTGCCCTATTCCACCATAGAACAGTAAGTCTTTGAATCTTGAACCTTTGACTTAGTTCCTTCCAGTTTCCTGGGTGCTTGTCCTGTCTCAACATGACTCTTCATGAGATCCTTGGCAGTGCCAAGCATAACACCACCCAGTTTCAATAATGAGTTCCACTTGTTCTATCTTCTACTCACCCAACCACCTAACCCTCTAAGTCTTACCAAGACTCTAAAGAGTTCTATCATTCTCCATATAACCAAGTAAGTAGCAGTCTCTTGCTACTCTCATTATCCCCTTTGTTCCTGTGCTAGAGAGATATCCTTTAAAGTTGGAATCTCTTTATACTGCACCAAGATCAACTTGATGGAAATGACCTCAACAACTCATTCATGAGTGGCCATGACCTGTGTGAGATCAAACACCTTGCCACGGATAGCAGATAAACACCAGCAGTGTTGGTCAAACTGATTGAATATGCATGGGATACAAGTGTGTTCATTCCAGCATGTAGGTTGAGGGTGAGAATTGGCGGCAGGGATGGAGGGCAAAGGGGCAAGGGTGACAGGTGGGAGCAGGAGAGACAGTCATGTTACCCTCATATTTGTTGCAGGGCACAGGTGGGAATGAGATGATGCCATCACATTGTTGTGCTAACATCATTGTTGCATTCATTGTGGTGCACAAGAGAGGGTTGGAGTGAGAGGTGGGAGTGAGGGAAAGGAAGGAGGTGCTGAGATGATGATGATGATGGTGTCATTGTCACTGCAATTTGTTGCAGTGCAAGTGAGAGGAAGAGGGCAAGAGGTGGGCCAAGAGAGAAGGGAGAAAGAGAAGCAGGGCAAGACAATGTTGTTGTCATGTCATTGTGCTGACATTGTATCATTGCATCAGCACCCATGCAAAAAATCTGATTGTCTGAAAGTGTCTGAAATGTCTTAAATCAGATGAAAGTTCTGAATTCAGATGAATAAGGTATTTCAGATCAAAAATAAGACAAATTCTGAGTGTCTGATTGACTTACTGACCTGGGTGTCTGATTTCAGACATCTCAGACACATTTCAGACACATTCAGACAATCAGTTTTTTTGCATGTCTACTGAAGTGTGTTCATTGCAGCATGTGGGGATGGGGTGAGAAGTGGGGGTGGGAGTGGACCAAAGGGGAGGGAAAGAGGCCAGGAAGAGAGGCCAGGACCTCAAGAGCATTGTCATTGTTGTCTGTTGGTTGTTACAGTATTACAGTACTGACTTATGTTTTAGGTGCCAAAACTGTGCTTACTAATGTTGACATTTCTACCTCAACTACTCACTACAACATGCACAACCAACAGTGACATTGATACTGCTGGGCAGCATGGACACAATAACAGTGAGTTTGTGTCACTGTTCCTCTGTGTTCTCACTCTTGCTCTTATCCTTCACCCTAAATTCGCTCTGATGAGGCTCAGCCTGCTCAAGTACCCATCTCATCATGTTGAGCACCACCACATGGATCCAATTGCAAAGGCTGACTGTGTTTTATCAAGATGTGTAGTCACAAGATGCCTCTGACTGGGTGTTCCTGCACATGTGTGGATCTGGCTGAACCACATTGTGTTTCTACTTCAGATGCTTAAGGATGAGCTCATGTCCAGGTGTGCTATGGCAATACATGTAGATGTTGTGTGGAATGAGAAGGTTGTTGCAATGTCCACAGATGACAGTGATCAGTCAGATGAGGTGTGTCCTACATACTCATATTCTATCTGCAAAGTCCAGCTGATGGAATTTATCAGACAGCCTACTGTCATAGCTGGTGTGTTCATCATTATGTGTTTGCTGCCATTTTGCATTCATGTTGCTTTGGTGCAGAGATGGATGCATGTGCATTTTAGTGCAAAGTAAAGTAGCTCATATACTAGATAGTAAGATAGTATAGTAGGTTTGTGGCAGTGTAGTTGCATGTAGTATTATGTAGCCTTGTTGCATATGGAAATACTATTGTTTGTGTTCTAGCCACAAAGTGTTACTGAGTACTACTATGGTTTGCCACTTACTTTAGAATGCTACATAGTTCTTGATAGCATGTAATCACTTGCTATGGTTTGCTACAGCCCAGCTATGGTAGCAGCTGGTGCAGAATTACAATGTAAATTTATGTAATATAGTAGGAGGAAGATGATGGGGTCTACTGAGACTATATTCACTATGTGGCATCTGGTGTTAAGCTTGGTTACCAAGGAACTTATGAAGAGTCACATTGAGGTAAGCAAGTGACTTGGTAAGAGATCTAAGGTTCTGGGACTGAAGGAGAGATCACTCGAGGTCAAGGGTTCAAGTAGATGAGAGTAGATTTCAAGGGAAGACCAAGTAGGTTGAAGTTAGGGAAATACAGAGTAACTATCATGGTTTATATAGACTAGTGGAGTTACTATAAGGAGCTATCCAAAGGCAGTGGTGCTGTGGACTGTGGAAGGCTGTGAGTCTGATAGAAAGAAAGAAGTAACAGGGCTGTGGTACAGCCAGTTGAAGATCAGAAGCTAGAAAGTACACAAGGTGAAGCAACAAGGCAGTGGTGTGCTGAGTGAAGAGCAGAAATGAGTAGTACAGCCATGAAAGTACAAGAATGGAAAAGAAACATAACATCTGGTAGACTTTGGATTTTTTACAGATGTGCTGAGGGAGAAGTTGATAACATCATTTTGTAATCAAATTGTAGTGGCAGTGAAACGCAGAAAAAATTTGTCATGATATGCATAGCACCAACTGAAAATCAATGGCCTACAAAGTATCATCAGATTATTTCTTTGATCAGTCCATGCACCTCAAAAAGTCATTGAGACACTTGTATAGATGGAGGTGTCTGTTTCAATCAATGCCATCCATATAGTGGTTCAATCACTCTCAGTTGAGTCTCTACAGGCAGTCAAACCATTGGGCTAACCTCTCTTGGCTTCATATGCATACAACAACTTTGACATCAATCTGAAAACATTGAGTCACACAGTAGTGAAATCAACAGAAACCCTGAAACATTTCACATCTGGTCTTGTCTTTCTGCTTGTGCATGGTGTCTCATGGGAGGACTTGCAGCATTCAAAGAAGCTCCAGGAGTCATCTCCATACAATCCATGTGCAACACTGATGGTCCCCAATAGTTAGGAAAAGCTTCTTTCACCTTGTCATCAGTGGGAGTGGTGCAAATGACAGAGAGACTTGGTGGACTCAGGCCATTGGACAGTGGTCAAGACATATGCCATCATGCCATGGCAACATTCAATACCAACATCTCAAACTCAATTATGCCATACTCATTTACATATGAGACCTACAAATAATACCTGTATACCTGCCATCCCAGAGTGAGTCAGACCAGTGTGGCTGATGATATTTATCAATGTTTTATTCCAGCCACTGCTGGAGAGGTTAAGGATTTTTTAAAATTGTGCTGTCTTTGAATCATAACACAGCCTTCCAGACATTTATGTCAGGCCTGTAGGACATTACCTTGACCTCTCCAGCAGAGGTGGGAAGGAGCCTGCCCTCCCCCTGCAAATGGATGCATGGAAAAATTTACTTTAATTTGTAGCTCAGAATCATAGGATTGGTCCAACACTCCAAATATATGCAAATACATAAACCTCATTGCAAAGTCACATGTCAAAGTGATGACATGGGAGTTGGAAAATGATGAAAAACTGTAAGTTTAGAATTCAGCCACTCTTCATATATATGTTGAAGATAGAACCAACTGAATTCTCCAAAACAGACATTGTCCACTATGGTATGTAGCATTACTATATGACTCTTTGACACTGCTCACATGACATTAGCAAACTAACTCAGCATTGGACAGAACTGGACAGAACTGGCTACTATGACATAGGTGACAGAAGGCTCTAGCAGGGTTTCCAATTGGCTAGAACTAGACAGTGATCCATAGACTGGACCAGTCCTCCCCAGACTGAACCTGGCTAGAAACAATGACTTATTACTGGGGCAACAGTAGACCGCTCTAGTATCAGACAGTAAAATTTATTAATTAGGAACATGCCATTATTACAAATTTGCTAATTAGCCAAGATCAACATCAAGTCCACTCACTGCTGCCCCAGACTCTGCTGATGTTGCACTACCATATCTGTAATTAGAAACTAAACACAATGACAGCTGAAAGAACACACCTTCCTTGATGGACCCACTGCTCATGGAGCATTTTTGTCTTAGTACTGTGAACAGTGCTCAAGTCACATTTGTCCATGAGGCCAAGGATATTAGTTAGATACCAACCTTGAAGCTGACTTTGGCTTGACAGGAAATGTGACTCAGCACACAGCCTTAGTGAGGATCTCATGAAGAGTCACATCAAGCTAAGGTAAAGCTGAGGAGCAAGCAGATCTCTCTATCTCACACTAGGAGACTCAAGGGACTAGTAACAATGCTGGTATTGCATAGAACTAGCTTACCATATATACACTAGGTACAAGGGTTTTTATAGTACAATCAGATAGCACAGACCAGGACTGGTTAAGGAAACATGTATGGAAACTGGGAAAGGGAAGTGGAGCTAACATGAGTCTGAACTGACCAGAAAGAGAAAGACTCATGTTAGTAGAAATACAATTGGAAATAACTCTGAAAGATATCTTCCGTCCTTCCAGGATTCCGGAATTCCGGAAGTGCAGGAAAGTATTCCAGAATGGGCGGAAGCACTTCTGGAAGTGCAGGAAGAATCCAGAAGTGCGGGAGCCAGAACATCAGAACTCCAGAATGAATTAAATGTTAACATGGGTGGCTGTTGCATGTGAGAAAGATAGTAGTGGATTAAGAGGAATGAAAGAAAAATAGGACTCATCTGCCACACAGCCCCTTGTCTTGACCTGGACTGTAACAAAATGATCTCATTGAGTATTACTTTGAGCTATTCATTAAAGCTTGTTAGCAGCATTATAATAAGACCAATAGCAGGAGGGACTAATGGCTGTTGCAGCTAATGCCACTGTCATCCTCAGAACTGTACTCTTGAAAACCTCCAGAAATAACTTGCCAACAACGTAGGATCAGTGTAAAAGAAATTGATGACCAGATTATTGATGTGCCCCTGGTGATCCTGTTAGCAGGCTACATATTGATGTAATTACATACCTCTTGATTGAAATCATCCCTCAGGAACATACCACCACCTCCCAAGAGCTCCTTTGCAATTTGGACATTTTGTTTGTGGCAGTTTTCTGAATCCCATTGGTATCACTGCATAACCCATGTCCAAGCTTTGGGCTCCTCAGTGCCAAGTGCCAGTTTCCAAGATCCTCCCACAACTATAAAGTGTGTCATCAGTGGGAAATATAGCAAAGTGTAGAGGACAGACTAATCATGTGATGCTTGATGAATGTTGTGCCAGCCACCAACCTGTATTGTTTGAGTGAGCTTAAGCAATACTGAAATGCTAAGCCTACCTTTGAAAATGAGTAATCTCTGAGAACATTGTTCAGTGATTGCTTCATCAACATATTGGATGGCCTTTAGATTGAAATTCAGACATAAGGGAAATGTGTTGATTGAAGTGGTGTCACAATGAGAGAACTGCTTTGCCCATCCAATGATGTTGCATGTGGATGGATCATAGTAGTGAAGTTGCCATGGATCTAAGCCTGCCATAGCAGGGCCAACCAGATGGTTGTGTAAGACAGGTTGAGGTGTAGACTGAGGGGCAGATGTGTTGAGAATTGAGTATACTTTATTAATATTTGACCTTAACCTTAATTCAATTCTAGATTGGATTTATTCTATTCTCTATAGGTTCCAATCTCATGCTATTCATATTATTCATATCATATGACAAGGTCATTCTCATATATGTTTTATTCATGTATTTACAGTAGATGAAACAATCAGAACATTCCTGGGGAACATTCTAGACTTGTTTCATATATTTGTTTCACTTATTCCATATCATACAATTAGGACTCCTTTGGCTATTGGCTAGCTACCTACTCATTTTATAGAATACATAGATACAAACATATATCTGTGGTATAAAAGGACAGGACTCATCATCCTCTGTCCTTATCAAAGTTACATCAAAGTTTAAATTCTTTCTTCCATTCTATCACTCTAAGACCTTCAAGTCTTATACACTCACCCATGCAACCACCCTTTCTTGCTCATTACACCCAAGTAAGTATTCTATCCCTGAGTACTATCTGCCTCCCTTTCATTTGCTGCTATAAAAGGTGTTCTACACTTTCTATAGGTTATGAGCCCTGCCTAAAGGCTCTCTTTAGTCTGTCATTCACTTCATAGCTACACCCCTTTCATCACAATGCCTAGAGGTGCTCAAGGCACTCATACTTGGGTGGTAATTTGTGTCTTTAACTTCCTTTGCACATTACTAGCAGTCATGGTTTACATCCTTTATCTATAACCAGACTTTGATGACAACACAGCATGTGATTGGTTGTTACCTGAAAATGGAGTCTTTGTCACTTTATGTGAAGAAGGAAAAATGAAACTCATCTACTATGGAGCATATACTACCTTAGTGCTTGAAAGCACTACCCATAGAGATGATGATCCCAGTATTTCAGAGGCTTTTGATGCTCATTATCATGCTTCCCAACATAGGACAGATCCTCCCACTGTTACTGTGCACAATGATCCTATTCTTCATGCTCCAGCTACTCCCTCTCCTGCTCAAAGGGCTGCTATCCTACAGTCTGTGAACTCTGCCACCAACAGTGATTACAGTTATGGAAGACATTCTCATTCTTGTACTGCCAACCTTGTCAAGTTCCTCCTCCTCCTACATGCCCTCCTTTGTCTTCTAGACATTCTAAAGACCTTCCTCCACTTCCTCCCATTCACCTTCTGCAGAACCATTTATTCAACTCCTTCCTTGTCCCTTTTGTCATTGGCCTCTCTCTGCTCAAGTCTGCCTACACTCTGATCAGTGAGTAACTGTCACCTGAAGAGATGAAGGACCTTATTGGAACTCTCATCAAAGAGGAAGAAGAGCTTTTATCATCTTCCAAAACTTAGGTCTACCCTCTCACCATTCATCCTCTCATTCCTACCATTGTCCTCCTTCTCAACTTCATCACTCTTTCTCTTTCCAATCAGTCCACTTTGACTCCTTAGAAGGACGGAGACAAGTCAGAGAAGCTATACTCCAACACAATACTCAAATCAATGGCACCTCTCACTCTCGCTCTCTGTTATGATTTCTACCTTGTGGCTATACTTATTTCTTCCACTCTTCTCTTGGCTATGCCATGGCCTCATTGCTTTTGTTTCACACATGTATCAACTTCTGATCTTCTCTTGGCTGTACCACAGCCTTGTTCTTCTGATGTTTCATATTGATATGCTTCTCTTGGCTGTACCACAGCCTTATTACCATTATTCTATTCCCATTTCCTCATCAGGAAAACCTTCCCTTGGGTA
This sequence comes from Spongiforma cf. squarepantsii, assembly GCA_038094135.1. Lineage (NCBI taxonomy): Eukaryota > Fungi > Basidiomycota > Agaricomycetes > Boletales > Boletaceae > Spongiforma > Spongiforma cf. squarepantsii. Next base: position 2,976 of record JBBPTK010000119.1, on the reverse strand, counting down.
ATATCTTAAAATACTTAATAATATCTGATAATTTGCATATTCTATATATTATCAGAATTCTATAAAATATCTTGGATTTTATAGTCCCCTGTACTAAACTGTTTAATTATATAAATTACAGTCTTTTATAGACATATATCTTATAATCTACCATAATTATTTATGAAATTTGTATAATTCTACATAGTTATTGTGCAATATAGTATAATTTCATGAATATTAGCTACTTTTTCAGTGATTTAGACATTTTTGTGCATTACTTTCATATACATTCTTCACTTTCATTATTATGCATTCTTACAACACTCTTTATCCTTGTTCATTAGTGTTAACACTGAGCTCAAGTTCTAGCAACCACAAAGCCTAAGGAGGAGCTCACAAAGAGTTGCGTCACTTAGGTAAAGGTTTGAACAAGAGAGAGATCTCTTAGTCACTCTTTCAGACTAAGGTCACTAGTATACTGAGCTATAATTGCACAGAACTAGCTTAAGGTTACAAGCACAAGATGTATGGGTTTTTATACAGAGGGATAACACGCACGGACCAGGATGAGAATAGAAGGTTATAAACAATTGGCAGAGATGAAAGGTGTGTGTTGTTGAAACACATACCGAAACAATGGATGAAACAATTGGCAGAGATGAAAGGTGCATGTTGTTGAAACATGTACTGAAACAACAGATGAAACAATTGGCAGAGATGGTGAAATGAGATCAAGAAATGGACATATGAGAAAAATGAAGCCTCTGATCTACTGGCATGATTGATACCCAGGATTCCTCCACCACACAGCTCCTTGGGTTGACTTGAACTGGAACAACTAGACACACATTAGATGTTGTTTTTATACACTTGGCTTGTTTTTCATTACACTTTTACATATATACATTGTTTTGTGCTATTTTACTACACTAAAGAATACAACTGTAGTAAAAAAAGTATAGTAAGAAAGCATACAAAAGTGTATCAAAAAAGCGAACAAAGTGTATCAAAGAGTGTACACAAGATTCCTCAGAAAGTGTACAAAGTGTACCAAAAAAGCCAACAAAGTGTACCAAAAAGTGTACACAATTGTCCTTAGAAAGTATACTGAGTGTACCAAAAAAGTGAACAAAGTGTACCAAAAAGTGTACACAATTGTCCTTAGAAAGTGTACTGAGTGTACCAAAAAAGCGAACAAAGTGTACAAAAAAGCGGACAAAGTGTAACAAAAAGTGTACACAAGTGTCCTTAGAAAGTGTACAAAGTGTACAAAAAGAGCGGACAAAGTGTACCAAAATGTGTACACAAGTGTCCTTAGAAAGTATACACAAGTGTTCTTAGAAAGTGTACAAAAAAGAGGACAAAGTGTAACAAAAAGTGTACACAAGTGTCCTTGGAAAGTGTACAGAGTGTACCAAAAAAGCGAACAAAGTGTACCAAAAAGTGTACACCAGTGTCCTTAGAAAGTGTACCAAAAGTGTACAAAAGTGTCCCAAAAAAGCGGACAAAAAGTCTGAAGTCAGACAACAGTCTCAAACATGCTCATTTGTTGTGCATTAAAAAGTGTAGCTAAAGGTAAGGACAACTACCAAAAGTGTAGGTTGTGTTCCCCCCTTATGGTAGTTTTGGCCATTTGTTTGGTCTGGTTTGCCCTGAGGTGCAAGAGGCATGAGTTTTAGTGTCCACTAAATCGTGTTTTTTGGGTTTTTTGACTTAGGCAATTTTTGAATGCAATGGCAGTGTAAATAAAGTGTACAGACACTACTGAAAGTTCTAATACAATGCATTTACTACACTTTTGGTACACTTTTGGTACACTTTTTTGGTACACTCTAGTACACTTTGGTACACTTGTAGGTACACTTTTGTCCGCTTTTTTAATACACTTTTGTCAACACTCTGATACACTTTCCTAGACTTGTTGGTACACTTATATCCGCATTTTTACTACACTTTACTACACTTTTGTCTACACTTTCCTACACTTTCCTACACTTGTTGGTACACTTATGTTCGCTTTTTTACTACACTTTCCTACACTTTTGTGTACACTCTGGTACACTTTTCTAGACTTGTTGAAACACTTGTGTCCGCATTTTTAATACACTTTGGTACACTTTTGTCTACACTCTGGAACACTTTCCTAGACATGTTGGTACACTTATGTCCGCATTTTTACTACACTTTGGTACACTTTTTCCTACACTTTGGTAGACTTGTTGGTAGACTTTTGTACGCTTTTTTACTACACTTTGGTAGACTTTTGTACACTTTTTTACTACACTTTGGTACACTTTTTTCTACACTTTGGTACACTTTTTCCTACACTTTGGTACACTTGTTGGTACACTTTTGTACACTTTTTTCTACACTTTTGTACACTTTTTCCTACACTTTGGTGCACTTGTTGGTAGACTTTTGTACGCTTTTTTACTACACTTTGGTACACTTTTTTCCTACACTTTGGTAAACTTTTTTCTACACTTTGGTACACTTTTCCTACACTTTGGTAGACTTACTGGTATACTTTTGTACACTTTTTTACTACACTTTGGTACACTTTTTTTACTACACTTTGGTACACTTTTTTCTACACTCTGGTACACTTTTGTACACTTTTTTATTACACTTTGGTACACTTTTTTCTACACTTTGATACACTTTTTCCTTTTGTACACTTTTTTACTACACTCTGCTAAACTTTTTTCTACACTTTGGTACACTTTTTCCTACACTTTGGTACACTTATTGGTACACTATTGTACACTTTTTACTACACTTTGGTACACTTTTTTCTACACTTTGGTACAATTTTTTCTACACTTTGGTAGAGCTGTTGGTGCACTTTTGGCCACTTTTTTACTAATCTTTGTTCACTACACATTTCTATACTGAGAATTGTCAGAATATCATATATTATCAGAAATTATTGACTATTAACAGATATTTGGTAAAGTTATTCATGTGAATGACTTTCCTACTACACTCTCACAC
>JBBPTK010000118.1:0-27450 GCA_038094135.1 Spongiforma cf. squarepantsii | reverse complement strand
AATCGGTCCGGTTGCCTTGTAGGCTGAATTAGGACCGGTCCGGATCGGTCCAGTTGCCGGTTGCGAGTTTTTTGGATGCCCTTTGGACCGGTCTCGGTCCGGTTGCCTAATTTGGACGAAAAAAACCAGACCGGACCGGACTTTAAAACACTACACATATATAATAGCATGTATCACCTTCACTTCAACCACAAGACTAATACTACTAAGTGCAATCAATCTTGTACTTCATTCAAGCTTTTGGAACATATAGCATTGATCATACATATATTAACTTTGGAAATGATATCCTCACTCAGCACCCTCACTCATAGAGATGACTGATATAGCAATATAACATTTGTGGACAAACTATATAGCCAGGACCATGATTATACCTCATCACCTACACTAGCTGCCAACCCCCAGCAATTCTCTGCATGCTTAGCTCGAATCCTCACAAGGGCACTGTTCTTTGAAGGGAGGCACTCACTCTCTGTATAGAGAGGGAATATCTGCCAGTTCCACCATAAGAGTAACTGTTCAACCTCATCCTTCTCCTCCAGGTCATTTAACAGCTCAACAATGCTATTATAGAACTGTTCTGAGTCAGTAACGAGATCTGTGTGGGAGAATACCTGTGCTGACGACAGTGCGAACCGAACCTACAGTAGGACTCAGCAAGATAGCAAAAATAAGTGCAGCACTTCTTGCCTGAGTTGTGACATAAGCAATTGAAGCTTTTGTTACTTTGTGCATGCCATGGATGCGGGCGTTACTGGACTGAATGGCCTTCGGTTCCTGGTCTACAGAGCTAGGAGACGTGAATATATGCTTATAAGCCTGTAAAAAGGTTAGCATTATTTAAGGAACCATGGCAACACATATGCAAACTAAAAGCCTGCTATGAAGGAGACCATTCCAGGGGTCTTCGGGATCATACATATAATTGGTGTAGATAAATATCAGCCATTGGTCGCCCGAAACCTGAATTTGTCCATTCTGTAGCTTGTTCAAGTTGATCCTAGGTAGACACTACACTGTCAGTACATACTCAAAATGTTACCAGATACATACTTGGAATTTTGCCACTCAAAGCCAGCGGGGCAAAGGAGTGCTCCTGTATGCTTATGGTGGAATCTGCGACCAGATTTTATGTTGCAAGGAATATGTGGACTGAGCATCTGACCTTTGGGTGTAATCCAGTCAATAATAGCAGCCTTCATTCCTTTCATATCGTCAGTGTGAGCACTACTAGCACCTTTCTGGACCTATATGCCAATATTATCATTGAGGTAACACATGCTAATTAATGATCAAAATTTCACCAGTTCCACCACAAAAATAATGTCATGCTCTGATGATTCCATGAGCCAAGCTTCCAGTCCTGGGACCATCTTCAACAGCTCACAAAATACAGAGTATTCATCCTTTTGCCTTTGAGGACATGATGAACTGTCTGCATGCAAAGAAATAGAGGTATAGTACTTACTGGGCAGTGAGTGAATCACTGCCATTTCCCTCAATCTCATCCATGAGTATCATACCATTTGTCAATAATGCCTGCACGTTGCAAAATGCGTGAACCACTCGACCAAAGTGCTGCCCATGATGAACTAAAGGATTGAGCACTGTTCTAATCCAATTGTCGGTAAAAAGGATGAGGATGAGATAGAAACTCCAGACGTATGGGCGTTTCCTTGGCCCCAACTCAAGGGCATTTGTCAGTGAGCACTTTTGTTCGCTACTCACACTCTCCTCATCATCTGGAACAGCAGAATTACGTGTGACCGTACACTGACCATCAATTCAAGTCATAGATGTAAAAGCTATAAGACAGCGACAGAAAAAGAGAGATCAACAAAGGGATGAGGATGACTTGCAACAGACTCACCCACTTATATATTGCATGTCCAATATAGAAATGAGAAACGAACTATAAAGGGAAATCCAGATCAGATTGGATCAGATTGGATCTCTTTGGAATTCTAGATTTGATCTCACTGTTAAATCATGTCATTGCTTGTACTAGTAAAGGGATCCAGATCTGAGCTACTGAATGAGATATAGTATAGAAATGGGTGGAACATTTACTGGTGTACCTTCATCCCTGAGTCAGCAGCCTGACGCTTACTTGGATGACTTTACTGAAATACTAAGTAGAAATGTTATATAGTGGCAGTACTAGCCAGAGTATGATATAGGATAAGGTTAAGGGAGTCGTACTGCAAAAGCATCCAAGTCTTGAACGAGAGGGTAGCCTCAGAGGGACGGAAGCTCCAGCAGATGTGAATGATCCAGTCATGGTGGAAATGACACCCAAAGATGGTAGCCACCAATTGATGATGCCATAGTGCTGGCAGCGAGAGCACTAGAGAATTAAGAACTAGCACTGAAAGCAGGTGTAGCTGTAGCTGTAGTCATCTATAGCGAAAAATAGAGTGCAAGAGGCAAGCAGAGGTCTGGGGGGAAGGCCACTGGCATGTCAATTGGCCAACATTCTAAGGACTAGCATGCAGCAGCTTCAAGTTGAAGTGTGATCACCACAAACTTTGGCCCAATTCTGAAAATATGACATCTCATTCACTCAGACTAGTTCACAGTGTGTGGTGCAGAAACAGCCCATGTAATTTATGAAATGGTACTAGAACTTGTTATACGAATCACACTCTCGAACTAAACAAATGAAATAGACGATGTGTAGGTTGCACTCGTCTCTGGAAAAATATCTTCAATCGGAATAAGATGAAGGAGGGACTGCAAGGCATGGTAGGCAGCGTCAGACTGGCGCCTGTCCAACTCTCCATTTGACCACTCAATGATGCTGGTCAAGAAGGCGAAAATACTGTATCTCTATAAAGAACAGCAAAGTGGGAGACATAGTCATGGAGAGTATCACAGGGCGTGATTCTTGTGATACTCTCTAACTCCACAGCAAGCTGTAATATTGAATTAGTGTAGATACTAAATCAAGTAGTAGCAATTATACATGCTGCAGTGAAAACAAATGACACCGTTTGAATGCTACAGGGAACTGTAGTGATGTCTTCATTGTTGTCTTGTACCCCAGGAACCATGACAGCAAAAGTGCCAGCAGATTTTTTCAGACGAAGTGTGTGCAGGATGATTTCCTGCATGGCTTGATTGGCGAACCACTGGATCTAGAACAGGATGTAAGGACTCAGAGTAATATTCAGATGGGACGTTTCATTGCAAAAACTGTGCCACATGCAAAAGCCCCAGTGAGAATCCCACTGGAGCTGCTTACGGATCCATGCAACGTGCAAATCTACTATGGGCCCATGTGGGTTACCCAGGATGGTATGCCAGGGGCACAACAGGGATGGATTGGGTTGAAGTAATGGCAGTATCAGTAAACTTTTGATGGCCAATTGAACATGCTTGAAGAAATTGTTTGGGACTTGTTGGAGCTGGTTGCATACAAGCCTGTGGAACGTGGCGTCTCTGAGGGTAGTAGAAAAGATGGTTGTGAAGGGGTCCACAACAAGTCCACACACTGGAATCTGTCAGTTCTTTTCATGATGCAGAAAATCGAATTGTATCTTCTAATGGGGTCCAATGTGGGTTATGCGTCATCTGAATCCACTGAATTGTCGCATTGAGGATTTCAAGGGCTTTTTTGGATGGCAGTGAGAGCGATGGTTGGATTGATCCTGTCAGGATCATGTACGAGGACCTCGTCATGGCTTCAGCTATGAGTTCCAGCCACCCTGACTCGGGGGCGTATGCTAACAACACAGACTGCAATCGTTCTATAACGATCTTGAGTGTAACTACTACGAGCAAGTTATAAACTTACACTCCAGGGAAAATGCCGAGAGGGGAAGCACAATCAGGAACTGAAAGGGTTGAGTTTGGATTGTCAGTGCGCATGAGGAGGAGTGACTCAGAGGGGCAGAATGGTTTGTATCCCCAAGACAGCTAGTGGAATCTGACAAGTTCACTGCCAGAGCTGTCACTAAAGATGAGTGAACGATGATGCTTTCATCACAAATCACTTACATGTGCCACCAAGAGGCCACCTGGGCTGAGTGGAATCCGACAAGTTCACTGCCAGAGCTGTCACTAAAGATGAGCAAATGATGATGCTTTCATCACAAATCACTTACATGTGCCACCGAGAGGCCACCCGGGCTGAGTGGAATCCAATGAGTTCACTGCCAGAGCTGTCACTAAAGATGAACAAATGATAATGCTTTATCATAAATCACTTACATGCGCCACTAGGAAGCCACCTGGGCTGTGTATTATTGATCGTGTTTGAGCTCTGCTCTGCACGTTCTGAATCAGCCATCTCCAAGTCCGAGTCGTTTGATCTAAAACTCCTAGTGCTATGTGTGAACGAGGTCTGACCCAAATGTCTGGATGATAGGACTCCTTAGAACTGGAGATGGTGTCAGTGAGAGGGAATGGGATGAGATATTATAGGTGACGGGAAAAGAAAAGGAATGGAATAATACGATATGATTACCATCAATGAATTGACGATATGACTACCATCGATGAATCGTCAGATGAGCAGCAGGGAGAAAAAATGGAATGGAATACGAAATGATTACCATCAATGAATTGATGATGTGCTTCAATCATTGTGTATGAGATTGGAATCTGTTCCCAGATCCAGATAAGTTGTCCAGTAAGTACTTGGGCAGCGGGCACTGGTCCACACACTTCGAGCACCATCACATAAAGCAGGGTGCAACCCTGTAACAAATATGTAATCTGAATCTTGGATCATGTTGCCAGATCTGAATGGACCTACTTGTACTTGTGGTCAGGAATTATTATTATTATTATCAGTTTAAAGGGATCTGGACCCAAGGAAGCATCATGATTGACTGCAGATCGATCACATCCTAACATTGTGTCTTTGCGGGTGCCCACTTTTTGACAGATTGGTAAGTAGTCTTGAGCCATTCTAGGAACGCACTTACTGAGCCAGAATTTGCCGTGCTGTAGAACAACCTCTTATCTGCATCCTGCGTTTACCCGAATGTTCTATAATGGCTTGAGAACATTTGAAGGCCCTCGTGCTACTCTTCCTATACTTGGTTGTTCAATTTATTCAACATGATGTTGAGCACTGGATTTCAGAATATTCTATGGATGCATTCTTACTAATCACAATCTGTGGTTGAGCACTGCTATAATAATATTGGGGACACTATCAGATATCTTACAGGAAATTTACAAGAACAACTACTGTGAGACTAACCAAATCCCCACCATGACACATCAATGCACTGCTAGGGAAACTTGCATGAATCGTGATCCAACCACAGTTGGTAGGGCATGCATTGGAGCTGAGCTTATTGCCGAAGTCATAAATGGTTTCGTTGAACCCATGAGCTGGAAGTATTTCATCTGTTTTATCATAATGAACATTCCCATTATTGTGAGATGATGTTTCCACAGGAAGGGGAGGAGTGGCAGCTGTGGAAAGAAATGAAAAAGAGTGGCAGATCGTGTGATCAATACAGGAACCCACAGAAGGTCATGTCACCGTGCGAGCAGTACCTGTATACTGAGGGGTCGAGTTACAGGTCACCCATCGCTAGGTAGTTTGGTGACCAGACTAGCTTGACCGTTATAAAACGAAGATCTTGACTGAGGGGTCAAGACCTATAGTAGGGGTGCAAGTCTGCTCGTCCCCAAAGAGGCGGTATGGGTCTAGGAAGGTCAGGAAGAGATATGAGAATGTGGAAGAAGGAGTCCTATGAAGTCCTAAGAGGATTGGTAGAAGTCCTGAGGGAGTCCTGTAGAAGTCCGGTCAGAGATGCTTAGGGAGGTCGAGGAGGATGAGTTCCGTGATGAACTCAGAGGGAGAAGGTCGTAGGGATGCTTAGGAGGTCGGTCTGGAGGTGCTTAGAGATTGAAGGTGCGAAAGATCTATTAAAAATACCAGAAAACAATGTTTTATAGTCTGGGAATGCCCGAGACTTTGTAAGGATGATAAGATAAGAATCAGGAACAACTAAGGAACAAATAGGGGTAAGTCCGGAATAGGAAATAAGAAGTCCGGACTTAGTCCGGTCAGACTAATGTGCCTGGACTGGTCAGACTACTTGAAAATGGGTCGGACTATTCGTAAAATGAGTCGGACTGCAAAGGGAGCGAATAGGGAGTCAATGAAAAACATGAAAAACACTCAATGTAAACATAGAGCTGCACGGAGCTCTACATCCGCAAGGGACTTGAATACTGACTGTCCCCAGTCAGGTCATCGGAGTATACCAGGACTGTGCTCAGGAGGGACAGGGATGGGCTATTGATCTGTCGGAATCATGGATATGCATGATGAGGTGATAGGGAGTGAGCACAAGGGACTTTTCGGAGCAAGGCAGGGATGGTCGGAGCAATGCGAGTGAGTCTGGACAAGGTGTGGATAGTATGGGGACTCGTATGGCATGCATGGGCTCGTAGTCCAGTGGGTGGATATGCGCAGGAATAGCTCAAGGATAGCATATGGAATCATCAGAGCAGATATGGAAACAGTCTGGTGGTAGAATGTTGTGGGGGGATGAGACAGTGCAGGATGGTAGAGAGTGCACTCGATGGGCACTATGGATCAACACGAAGGGGAGACAGGAGGTCTGAGGAGTGGCTGGGATGATGGAAGTATAGTCCGAGATCGACTGGACTCTGTCCAAAACTAGTCCGGAGTAACCAGGAGCATAGTCCGAGATGGACGCAGGGACTTCATCTGTCATCAGTTCTGTGCAATCGGGAGTGTCGGAACAGTCTGTGGATATGCAGAAGGGAAGGAAGAAGGATATCTAATCAACTGAAACGAAGATAATAAGAGCAACAAGGCAAAACGAAGGAAAATGAAGGGAGAGGAACAGGAGTGAAAGAGAGGAAATGGAGGTGACATATCGAATATTGCAGGGTTCCGCCTGACTTGTCTTCTTCAGTCTGCTGTCAGCTTCTACTCCTACGGATAGTCCGACGGTCTGGATGTGAGAGTCCTACTCGACTTGTCTTCATCAGTCTGCTTTTGACATCTACTCCTGCATGATCCCGGTGACGGTATTCAATGAAGTAAAATGGAATAGAAATGTGTGCAGTGTCTCAGAGCGCGTTCGAAATCGAAGTCAATACGTACTGTTGATGAGACACCATAGTCCAGTTATAGTCCGATGGATAGGGGTTATTTGAGGGCAGTGGGGAAGTCTATTGTAGTGATGGTATAAGTATTTTCGAGTTCTTTTAATGGTTTATCAGTTTTTCTCTTGTTTTTCTGTACGTACGATGATGATGAGAGGTCTCCGGACTAATCCCGGGGTAAAATAGAGATAGTCCGGACTATTCCGGAGGTAAAATGGAGATAGTCCGGACTAGTCCTGGGGTAAGGACGGGTTCGGTCTGTGGGAGTGTCAGTGTAAATCGGAATGATGGCTGAATGATGTAGGGGATGATAGGTAATGAATGATGGGAATTGCCTCCGTGATGAAGCAATCAGGACTAAATAATTGGACTAAGTCCACAAGGGACATCGAATTGAACTAAGGACAGGTCAAAAATGCGAAAATCGAACTGAGATGAGAGCATTGAGGCTCCCCCCTGGAACAATTAAAAATTGACCTCCTGGTCAATATGCCAAGGGAGGAAAAGGGTTAAGGAAGGGAGTGTACTAGGTCCGGAGCGACCAGTTGGACTATTTTTCGAATGGTAAATGAAGTGCAAAGAATGAATGAAATAAGGTCAGGATGAACCAGGACTTATAAAAAGTCATTGCTAATCATCTGGAAATGAAATCGAAGGAGGTCTGGACTGGTCCATAAAGACCAAAGGTCCAGTCCTGTGTGAGAAAAGTGAAGTCTTTTGATAAACAGGAGGTGGAGGTATCGTATTACGGCCACAATGAATGTGATAGCCGTACTTCACCTTAGTCAGGCTCCGGACTGAGTCCTGACCTCGGTGGATGATCTTGGGAGCTGTAGGGAGATGGGGTTTAGTAGGACGGTTAGTAGGACTATGTGGTAATACTTGGGAAATGGTCGGAGTTAAGGAAACGGGCTTATCTAGGATGGTTGTAGTTGGTCGGGGAAGCTGCATCATCAGCTTCCGAACACTGGCAGAGATGCAGGAACAGTCCGGAAAATGGGGTATTCGATCCCCATTAGGTTGTCGGAGTCGTCCGTCCTGTCCTCGGACTATTAGTCCAGCATGAATATAGCCCGGGACATAAGGGCATCGGTGTATAAAGTGTCCTTCTTCGTCACAGAAGGCACAGGTCTGTGGTGGAGGTTGTTTAGGGCAAAGGATTGAGAGGGAAAAGATGGAGACAGGCGTGGGAAAAATGTTGGAGGTGGTCGGTTGGAGGTGAGATTGGTTGGCTGGTTGTGGCGGAGGTCGGTTAACTTGATGGTAGGGACGGTCGGACTGTCGGACTGTAAAGGAAATGGAAGGGGGTGATGATGGAAGGGATCTGAGGGATGACTGGGGAATAGGTCGTATTGGTCTTGGAGGATGTCGATGTTGTGTGGGGGCCCGTGATGGCCTGGTGGAGGTGGTAGGATTGCATCGAGGAGATACTGGAGGTGAGGAAGTTGTCCTGTGTGTGATCGGGTACATCTGGAGTGACTTGGACTGTTGTGGCGGTGGACAGATGGTTGGGGGTGATGAACAGCAGGCCCGTGGTGACCTGGGAGGTGATGTCGCTTCGGACTGTGGCTGTGCTAAATAGTCCGGTCGGAAAAATGAAGGAAATGATGTGGAGGATGGTGTTGATGGTGTCGGAGATGATAGCCTAGGTGATGGAATTGATGCTAGGGAAGGTACGGAAGGTGTTGGACAGACCCGTGGTGGTCTGGGAGGTGATGTCCTATTGGACTGTGGCTGTGTCAAATAGTCCGGATGGAAAAGCGAAGGAGATGATGTGGAGGATGGCGTTAATGGTGTCGGAGATGATGGAGATGAAGGAGTCGATGCTAGGGAGAGTAGGGAAGATGTCTGACAGACCTGTGGTGGTCCATCTATGATATCCAGACGGTTCATCACACAAGCGAAGCTCGGTGAGGGGGACTGTCGGACTAGTGGGGATGAGATGGTCGGACTATCTAGGGAGTTGGGTAAAGGGGTCATAGGTGGCGTCGGAGTTAGTGGGAGTGGAGGTGATGATGATGTGCTGAGTTCAGAGTAGTCCGGTGACATGGAAAGTGGAGATGGTGGTGGAGATGGTGAGGAAAGGTAATATGGGTGGACACCATCTAGGTAGATGGATCGCATGGCCACTTTGAACGAATCCCAATCCATCACTGGAATGGATTCACATGTTGCTACCTCGTCCGGTCCGATGTACTGGAGTGCAATCCTTCTGCGCATTTCGGACGATATTCCAAGCCTATCTGATGCAAAATCAATGCTGTACAGGAATCATTCTAGGTTAGCCAGGTTGCCATCAAAATGTGGTACGAGGGATGAGGTTAGTATGGGTGATCGTAAGTGAGTGGTCTGGGCCATGTCCGTAATGACAGGTATGAAGTAATGACTTAATAAGGAAGGTAGTCCGATAATTCCTAATATAGGTCGGAGCTGGTCGGAGATTATGTAATAGAAGTGGAAGTAATTCAGGGGCAATAAGGAATGTGATCTGTGGCACTCGGCTATGCCACAAAAACGGAATCAACGATATATGAGTGCACTGCTCCCGTACTGAAGCAGGCTAGTGCAAGGTTCGAAGTATAAGCGAAAAAATTTCGGAGGAGGTGGAAATCGTTAAGGAGAGTGAAGGGAAGTGACCTTAAAACCCAAGGAACCACCCCTCGCGGTGGGCTCCAGTTATAAAACGAAGATCTTAACTGAGGGGTCAAGACCTATAGTAGGGGTGCAAGTCTGCTCGTCCCCAAAGAGGCGGTATGGGTCTAGGAAGGTCAGGAAGAGATATGAGAATGTGGAAGAAGGAGTCCTATGAAGTCCTAAGAGGATTGGTAGAAGTCCTGAGGGAGTCCTGTAGAAGTCCGGTCAGAGATGCTTAGGGAGGTCGAGGAGAATGAGTTCCGTGATGAACTCAGAGGGAGAAGGTCATAGGGATGCTTAGGAGGTCAGTCTGGAGGTGCTTAGAGATTGAAGGTGCGAAAGATCTATTAAAAATACCAGAAAACAATGTTTTATAGTCTGGGAATGCCCGAGACTTTGTAAGGATGATAAAATAAGAATCAGGAACAACTAAGGAACAAATAGGGGTAAGTCCGGAATAGGAAATAAGAAGTCCGGACTTAGTCCGGTCGGACTAATGTGCCTGAACTGGTCGGACTACTTGAAAATGGGTCGGACTATTCGTAAAATGAGTCGGACTGCAAAGGGAGCGAATAGGGAGTCAATGAAAAACATGAAAAACACTCAATGTAAACATAGAGCTGCACAGAGCTCTACACCGCAGTATTCAGCTTCTGTAGAAGAGAGTCTAACCCTTTTCTGTCGCTTGCTGGACCAAGATATGATACCATTGGCAAGGAAGACTCCAAATCCAGTAGTGGATCTAGATGTTTCGATGTCTTCTGCCCAATCGGTGTCACAGTAGGCAATGAGACCATTTGAGTCACCAGTTGCAGAATAGGATATGGCATACATCCTATGAGACGAGAGATACTTCACAATGTGAAGTGCTTTCTGCAAATGTTCTTCACTAGGATTAGCAGAGTACTGAGACATCTTGATGACTGCAAAGGCTATATCTGGTCTTGTTCCAAGCATGATGTAGAGCAATGATCCAATGACCAATTGATACCGACTTCGAAGGGAAGGATTTGCTTCGGAAATAGATGGTCTTGGCTTGTAACCAGTAGGTAATGGAACTGAGACAGGCTTGCAATCTTCTTGACCAAATTGTTTGATAACTTTCTCCACATAACGGGTTTGATCAATAATGATAGTTCGCCTTTTGCGATCTCGAGTAATAGCCATTCCTAGATATTCCTTGGCTTCTCCTAGATCTCTTGATTCCCATCTTTTCATAAACTGCTTTTTATGAGTGAGGACTTTGTTCTTGTCGCTACCCAAGAACATTGCATCATCAACATATATGACAAGGATGATGATGGTATCTCCTTTGAACTTGTAGTAAGTTCCAGGGTCAGCACTAGAGTGTTTAAATCCCATTTCCACCAGGGATTTGTGAAGCACTTTATTCCATTGTATGGCTGCTTGCTTAAGGCCATATATTGCTTTCTTCAAACAACAGACTAAATCCTCTTGACCTTTGACTTCGAATCCTTTGGGTTGAACCATGTAAAGTTCTTTGTCTAGTTCTCCAAAAAGGAAAGCTGTCTTGACATCTAGAGCTTCAATTTCCCAATCGTGAAGGGCAGCTAGAGACAAGAGAAGTCGAAGGGTTTCAAACCTTGTGACTGGAGAGAAGGTTTCTTCATAGTCAATTCCGAAAACCTGTGTAAAGCCTTTTGCAACAAAACGTGCTTTGTATTGGCCCTCAGGGAATTCCTGGTTTGGAGGTTTCTTGACATATAGCCATCTCCCTTTGATGGCCTGACGTCCTTTTGGTAATGGTACCAGATCCCAAATATTCCTTTCCTTAAAGGAATTTATCTCCTCCTGCATAGCAACATTCCACTTTGCTTGCTCGCTTTGTGGAAGCTTGAAAACATCCCTATATTGCCTAGGAACATCCTTTGCTTGTATTGCTGCATTGAGATAATGTTTGATCCACTTGTTTGAAAAGGATTCTGTATCTACTTTGAGAGATTCATACATATCCTCTGGATTGTCATCAAGGTTGGTCGGTTGTGGTATCTCGATGGGAGTCGGTTCAACAGGTGGTTGAATAGGAATAGAGTTGTCTTTCTCAATGTCAACAGGTCGTTTGTCACCATAGACATTGTCTGGGATAATCCTCGGTTTAGGATTTCTGCCAGATTGACGAAGTTCTCCAGATCTGTCATGATGTGGTCTAGTGCAAAACTCAGCAGTAGATTCACCATGTTCCTGAGAAGGTGGTAACCAGACTCGAGGAGTGAGTGGAGGAACTTGAAAGGTTCTTTGTTCCTTTCTGAGAAGATCTCTTTCCTTTTGCATACAACCAGTGTCCTTGAGTTCTTCTTAACTATGTGATGATCTGATGGATGGATACGAAATGAATCATCCGGTTTCTTTCTTCTAGTAGCTGGACGAGTGGGTGAGAATGTTTTCTGTAGAAGTGAAGGTGTAGGAGGTGATGAAGGTGATGATGAAGACTCTGGAACAGGATTAGGTGATCTTGGTTCCCAGTTGGGATTCCAGTGTTCAGATAAGTCGTCATCTTCTTCCTTCTTTGGACCAGAAGTTCATTCTTCTTCTGGAGGATCTGATTGATTGGGATTATTACCAAAATATGGATAAGGATAGGGGTAAGGATAATAGATGTCTCGATGTGGAGCTGCAGACTCTCTATGAGACTCTTTCTCCTTTGATAAGGGTTCGTCAGATATGTCAGAATCAGGTTGTTCATCTTCAACTCTGATAGGGTCAGGTCTGTCTTCTTGTTCCTTGGAACAATATGGGAAGGATTCTTCATCAAACAACACTTGTATTGCTACCACAATTCGTCTTTTCTCCTTGGACCAGAAGCGATATCCTTTAGTGTTAGATTCATAACCAAGGAATATCATTTCTTCTGATTTTGGTGACAGTTTTCCAGTTCTGTCTTCAGGAGGGATGAACACATATGCCTTGGATCCAAAAACCCGGAAATAAGATATATCCGGTTTCTTGCCTAAAAACTTCTCGATGGGTGTAGACCATTGGTGTCTCCTCATAGGTTGACGATTATAGATGTGCAGGGCACAGTCAACAGCTTGTTTCCAAAAAGTCTTTGGAAGACATGCATGATGATGCATTGCTTCAGCTTTATCAAACAAAGTGCGATTAAATCACTCTGCTCAACCATTCTGTTGAGGGGTTCTGGGAACACTTGTTTGATGGGTAATACCTCTAGACGAGAGGAACGATTGAAATTGGTTACCCAAGTATTCCCCCCCACGATCAGAATGTATAGAGGTACAGGAAGATCCTGTTTGGGATTCAACCCATGTGAGCATGTTCTTAAAGTGTTGAGCAACAGCACCCTTGTTCTTCAGGTAAGAGCATAGAGCATAACCAGAGTAATCATCAATGAAGGTGAGGATATAGGTGGAGTGGTCAATCGCTTGAGGGCGAATTGGTCCCATGAGGTCTGTGTGTATTAGGCCAAGAATCCTATCAGATCTTTTATCAGACGGACAGAAAGACTGATTGGTCATCTTTCCCAAAGCACATCCTTTACAAGGAGGTATGGATGATGGAAGGGTAATCTGTGGAAAGCCTTCCAGATGTGGAGCAGCAGCACGAAGAGTGTTCTTTGCAGCGTGTCCAAGACGTTGGTGCCAAAGATAATAAGAATTTTCCTTTGTCAGAGAATAAACAGATCTCGACATCAGATTGATCAGTGTGGACCAAAACCAATGAAGATTGTTATTTGGAGATAAAGCACCAGCCTGTATCACCAAATTATTCTCTGTGTCCCAAAGTTGTGTCATATTATTTTCCACTAAACAGCGGTAACCAGCCACTATAAGGGTGTTTAGGGAAAGTAGGCGATGTGATGCAGATGGCATATGCCAGACATTCTCTAAAGTGATGGGATATCCAGGTTGTTGTTCAATGATGATTTTTCCAGGACCAAACATGGGTACCTTAGAACCATTTGCAATAGTTGCAAAGCATTGGTTCTGTTTAAGATGGATGAAATCATCCAGGTAAGGAGATATGTGATCAGTACAACCACTATCAATCATCCAGTGGTCTTTGGCAAAGTCAGATGTGCATGCAGCGCAGTCTTTCTTGCACATCAAAGCATAGTAGTCACAAAGTCTATTCTCCAATTCTACCTCATGATAGTACATATCAGATAAAAGTCTCATCCCAGAGGGAGAGTATTCTCACACAGGTTGTGCGGTTATCTGAGAGGGGAGGATCTCATGAAGAGTCACAACATCCCTTTGTACAGGAGGCAGAAATAGGTGAGCCTTATCTAAGGTCTCATGATCATGACTGTGGGAAGAAGGTAGTCCACCAAGGTTGAAAGTGATGGAACGCTTAGCCTTCTTCTCCTTTCTTTTTCTTGTCTCCATGGTAGGTTTGGATGGTTGAGAAGAGTGGAGATTCTCTTCAGAACCGAGATGGAAAGGACTCATTACCACTTGTGTCCATAGTATCAGAAGGTATTTCACCATCTTCAACATGATCTTGAAAACGATCTTCAGGAGAAATCTCTCCTTCTTCCCAAATAGAGTGAGTATAGAACTCTTGATTTTCTTCGTCCCAGTAGTGGACGAGTGGTTGTTCTGTGTCAACCATATTAGAAATCACCTCATTCGCTTTTCCTTTTCTCTTGTCATACCAATGGGCAGATTGTGCACCATTGGATCGTTTCGACTTGAAATTCTTAGCTCCTCCTCGACCACGATTACCCCTGCCTCGACTTTTGAAAGAGTTGAAAGGGCCAGGATGGTTGGTATTCTGGGGTTGAGAGGAAGATGGACCAGACTGTTGGTTTCTCCAAGTAGTCTGTGACGAATTGGGTGGTCCATTTCGAATTAAAGTCGTATGATTGTTGGAGGATTGCACATTGTGCGATTTGTGACAAGAGGAAGAGGATTGACCAGGATTGTTCTGATGGAATGATGAATCAATCATCATCTGCTGACTGACACGATTGGAGATTGTGTCAAGGTTAAAATCAGCATCAGAAACATTATGGACAATATTAGAAACGAAGAGATGTTGGGAAGTGGGGAGATTTGAAAGTGCAATCATTGCACGAAGACTGTCAGGAAGATTTATACCATGTTGTTGAAGACGAGTGAAGAGGGTAGATAACTCTGCTAAGTCATCAAGAGCTTTAGCAGGTCTGATACGAGTTCAAAGTGCCTGATTGAAGAGACTATATCTGGAAGCATTGTTGGCAGAACCAAAGAGTTCTTTCATCCTGTCCCAGAACTTCTTTGCAACAGATGGTTTGGCATTTGCAGTAGTTGCCACGTAGTCATAGGTTGCATAATGTATATGGGCGTCGATGACAGTGCCAGCCATGATTCCTAGAATCTTCTTGTCTACAGGTTCGAACTTGCTTTGGTCAGCAGCAGCTAGACCAGAGTAAGTGGTAGTTCCATCTATAATCGACCAAACCATGGCAGCGTTGAAAGCATTCATGATCTTGATAGACCAAGTAGCATAGTTGCTTTGGCCTTTAAGGTAGGAAGTAACTTCCATGACTTTGTGAGACTCGAGTTTAATATCCTCTGCTTTGATGATAGACATGATCAATAAGGCGACCAGAGATATGCACTGTCAAGAACATCATCAGAATCATCAAACAAATTGGAATACATAACCTGAATCAAAGAGAATGAAGTGCTTGAACTTGGACTTGAAGATCCTAGATTCCCAGCTGCTTGTTGCTGTTCTCTTCTCTCTCTCTCTGCAAGTGATCTTCGTTTCCTTTCCTCTAGTGCTTTCTCAGCATGTCTGTTCTCCTCATGACTTCTCCATGCGTTATAGCGAGTCCTCCAGGAAAGTGATTTCTTTTCCTCTTTCCTTCTTTTCGAAGTCCATCTCCCAACAGCAAAGTATTTCCTTTCATCAACTCTTGGCCACCAAAATTTCCAGTTTCTTGAAGGATGACGACATATGTTTGATTCCCTTTTGATGACTTCCTTGTATGTTAGGATAGAGAGAGAGAAGGAATGGAGTCATCTTCTTCTGCATGTTGGCAAACCAACATTTCATGGATCCTGTAACATAAGTCATCAAAGAAATGCCAGTTCTCTACTAGTTCCCCATTCATGGTAACATGACTTGGTCCACAAGAAATATATGGAACAATTAACGACTCGTTTGTCGAGAACGAGTTTAGCATTAAGAAATTTTCCATATATATTCTTTGGGTCTGTGAATTCAAGTCACGAACATACCATGTATCAAATCTAGTGATAGGAAAAACAGAGTGGGGAGTAGAGGAGACAAGAGAGGGAAGCATACAAAGTGAGTCTGGAATAAAAGATAAATTGGTGATAAGAGTATCAATGTCCTCTTTGTCTAGGAGGGAGTCTCGAGAGAGAATATCTCTCAGTTCTGTCATAGTTGACATCGAAGCTAAGTAAAGAAGAAACTTCTTTAAGTAAATGTTCTTTAGCAAGACATTTGCAACGAAGGGAAAGGAAATGTCTACATAAAAAGTGTTGGTTGGGATAAGGATTTGAAAGGAATCTCTTCCTCATTGCCTTATCGAAGTGTTTGTTCCAAGATATAACATCTGGAACAAAGGGTTCTGCTTCGGGGGCGATAAGTGAAGGTTGAAAAGGTAATAAAACGTCCCTTTCAAAAGAACCATCCTCAAGTGCCTGCTTGTGCACTTGATTCGACCTAATAATTTCATAACCTTGTCCATGAACCAGGTTGATCTCTGCAGCATCTAGACCAGCTAGAGGAAAAGCATGAGCTTCGATGAATGAAGCAAGGGACTCTCCTTGATACATAAAACCTGAAATGTCGTAAGGAAGACCAGTTTCCAGACGACGAAGAGTGGTGGGAGTGACAATCTGATCAGTAGAGTAAGAATGAATCAGATGGATCTGCTCCATATCAAGTTGTTGGATCAGGGGGCCTACTTCCCTCAGCTCGATTTCCTTGGTCTGTGAGTTCTTCAACCAGAACTTGTACCTGGCTTGTCTCTCTACCTCCCATGATCTCGGTTTCCACAATTCTTGATAAATTGCATAGGCCTTCTCTAACTCTGCTAGATGAAGACCATTCTTCGCCAGAAGATTGTGGTCTGGATCCAGCTCGAGGAATTTGATCTGGGACGAATCTCCCACCTGGAAGACCTTGAGACTGTCCAGAAGATCCTTGGGATAGACCAGGTTGGGTTCCTGATCTTTGATCTTGGGAATGATGGTCGAAGGAGGGACTTGGGGAAAACCGAAGGGAAGAGTGGGAGCGAGAGGTGCCATTGATACAAGTGTTGTGGTGGAGGATAGTGTCTCTAACTTGATTGCGACCTTCCTGAGAGTCGAAGTGGACTGGATGTGAAGAGGAGGAAGACTGAGAATGAAGACGAGAAGGTGCTCTGTGATAGGAAGAGGAAGAGGATCGAGTAGGAGGAGTGATGTTCCTAAAGAAAATAAAAGCTCTTCGACCTCTTTGATGACTATTCCTTTGAGGACCTTGATCTCTTCGAGTGATCATCAGTCTTTGCTCAGGATGGAAGCAGATCTCAGTAGGGAGAAGACCTCTGCGACAAATAGGACAAGGGAGTGGATGAATTGAAGGAGGATTGGTGTGGGAATGAGAGGAAGTGGAGGAATGCCTTCTAGAGTGTCTAGAAGACGAAGGAGGGCGTGAAGGAGGAGGAGGAACTTGACGAGGTTGGCGAGGAGAAGGACGAGGATTTCTTCCTCGATGATGGTCACTGTTGGAAGCAGAAGAGCTCGACTGAACTAAAGCAGATGCTTGTTCAGGAGAAGAGGATGGAGCACGAAGAATAGGATCTTCGTGCATAGCAACAGTGGGAGGATCTGTCCTAAGTTGGGAAGCACGATAATGAGCATCAAAAGCCTCTGAAACAGTGGGATCATCATGTCTATGGGTAGTGCTTTCGAGCACTAGGGTAGTGTATGCTCCATAGTAGATGAGTTTCGTTTTACCATCTTCACATAAAGTGACGAAGGCACTGTTTTCAGGTAACAACCAACCACATGCTGTGTTGTCATCAAAGTCAGGTTGCAAAGAGAGAATGGCAACCATGACTGCCAGCAATGTGCGAAGGAAGTTAAAGACACAAATTACAATCCAAGTATGAGCGCCTTGAGCACCTCTAGGCATCGTGATGAAGGGGTGTAGCTATGAAGTGGAATGACGGACTAAAAGTGCCTTTAGGCGGGGCTCATAACCTATAGAAAGTGTAGACCACTCTCTATAGCAGCGAATGAAAGGGAGGCAGATAGTACTTGAGGATAGAGTACTTACTTGGGTGTAAAGAACAGGTAAAAGGGTGGTTGGGTGGGTGAGTGAATAAGACTTGAAGGTCTTGGAGTGATAGGATGGAAGAAAGAAGTAAAACTTCGATAAGGACGAAGGACCTAAAGTCCTGTCCTTTTATACTACAGATACATGTTTGTATCTATGTATTCCTATCTATAAATGAGTAGGTAACTAGCCAATAGCTAAAGGAGCTCTAATTGTATGATGTGGAATAAGTGAAACAAATATATGAAACAAGTCTAGAACGTTCCCTTGGAATGTTCTGATTGTTTCATCTAAATACATGAATGAAACATGTATGAGAATTGACCTTGTCATACTCTATGAGTAATATGAATAGTGTGAGATTGGAACCTATAAAGAATAGAATAAATCCAATCTAGAATCGAGTTAAGGTTAAGGTCAAATATGAATAAAATATACTCAATTCTCAATAAGTAGTTGCTATATGGGATAGTCCAAAGGCAGTGGTACTGTGGCTGTGGAAGGCAGTGAGTACTGCAGACTGCAGAGGGCTATGTGTTCTGATGGAAGAAAAGAAGTAACGGGGCTGTGGAACAGCTGGTCGAAGAGCAGAAGCTAAGATGTACACAATTAGAAGCAACGAGGCAGTGGCATGCTGAGCGAAGAGTGGAAATGAGTAGTACAGCCACATATGAGTGAGGAGAGGAAAAGAAATGTAACACTCTCACCCTCATGTGAAGTAAAAATTAATCCATGTATTGCGTTCCGGAAGCACAATGCGCTGGGATCCTGGTGTACTCAACCTCGATAACACAACTTCTAGAAAAAGGCTTTAAGCAAAGACCAAGTACTACTTAGTTCTGCCAAGAAATGAGAAGCTCAGAATTTCAGCCTGAGATCATAGTATAGACTGTATATCTGACCAGCTTGTACACAACAAGAGTATAATAATATCCACTAGGCCTTGGAAGCTGTTCACTTCGTGAAATTGTACCCTTCTTTAGCCTGGTCCACAATAAAATAAAGTGTTAATGGCTACTTCATCATGACACCTCTGTCCAAGGGGAAATGTTAACACAATGTACAGTGTAGCTTTCACAATGTAGCTTTCATAGTTAGTGTTTTAAAGTCCGGTCCGGTCCGGTTTTTTTCGTCCAAATTAGGCAACTGGACCGAGACCGGTCCAAAGGGGATCCAAAAACCTCACAACCGGCAACTGAACCAATCCGGACTGGTCCTAATTCAGCCTACAAGGCAACTGGACTGATTTGGACCGGTTGCGACTGAAACCGGTTCGTGCACCACTTTCCCGTGGGAATTAGGCTTAGCGATGGCTGTACGATAGTTAGACAAGACTCTAAACTAATTTGCCATCAAATAATCTCGCAAAGCGACCGAGAAACGGTCGAGATATGATTATTTTCGGCCGACATGTCATTTTTGAAGAGTATATTTTTGTATTTCAGTCATATCTGGCTCAAAAAAATTCAGAAAAATGCGGAAAAATTACGGAATATTACTATATATGGTAGTATACATAGGGGGTGGCTGTACACCAGTTGCAACCAGTTGCCTAAGGTTCCACCAACCCAGGCAACTGGCATGACTGGACTGGTCAGGACTGGTCAACAACTGCAACTGCAGTCCAGTTGCGATCAGTTGCGGTCCAGTCCAGTTGCCAGTTGCATTACCAGTTGGCAACTGGACTTCAAAACACTAGTTGCATATTACAAGGTGGAGTGGTAATGACAGCAGGTGGTTTCTCCCCTGGGCCTAGCTTGAAAGTTGACCAAGGGTATGGATGTGGCAACGTGGTGCAAGACATAATGAACAGTGAAGCAGCAAATATGTGGCAGGACCCTCTGGCAGAGATTGATTATGATGATGTAGAGCTCCATGCAGCTCTAGGTTTACATTGAGTGTTTTTCATGTTTTTCAGTGACTCCCCATTTGTTCCCTTTGTAGTCCAACTCATTTTACAAATAGTCCGACCCATTTTCAAGTAGTCCGACCAGTCTGGGAACATTAGTCCGACCGGACTAAGTCCGGACTTCTGATTTCCTATTCCAGACTTACCCCTAATTGTTCCTAATTGTTCCCCATTCGTATTTTATCATTACTACAAAGTCTCGGGCATTCCCAGACTATAAAAGATTGTTTTCCAGTATTTTAATACATCTTTTCACACCTTCGATCTCTAAGCACCTCCGGACCAACCTCCTAAGCACTCCTACGACCTTCCCTCTCTGAGTTCACCATGGAACTCATCCTCCTTGACCTCCCTTAGCATCTCCAACCGGACTTCTTCAGGACTCCTACAGGAATTCTACAGGACTTCTACCAATCCTCTTAGGACTTCATAGGACTCCTTTCTCCACATTCTCATACCTCTTCCTGACCTTCCTAGACCCATACCACCTCTTTGGGGATGAGCAGACTCGCACCCCTACTATAGGTCTTGACCCCTCAGTCAAGATCTTCGTTTTATAACTGGAGCCCACCGCGAGGGGTGGTTCCTTGGGTTTTAAGGTCACTTCTCTTCACTATCCTTAACAATTTCCACCTCCTCAGAAATTTTTTGGCTTATACTTCAAACCTTGCACTAGCCTGCTTCAGTACGGGAGCAGTGCACTCATATATCATTGATTTTTGTTTTGGTGGCATAGCCGAGTGCCACAGATCACATTCCTTATTGCCCCTGCATTGCTTCTGTTTCCATTACATAATCTCTGATCAGCTCCAACCTAAATTAGAAATTATCGGACTACTTTTTATATCCACCTGTCCCTTATTTCGTACAGACATGGCTCAGTATAGAAAGTGTAGACCACTCTCTATAGCAGTGAATGAAAGGGAGGCAGATAGTACTCAAGGATAGAGTACTTACTTGGGTGTAAAGAACAGGTAAGGGTGGTTGGGTGGGTGAGTATATAAGACTTGTTGGTCTTAGAGCGATAGGATGGAAGAAAGAAGTAAAACTTTGATGTAACTTCAATAAGGACAAAGGACCTAAAGTCCTGTCCTTTTATACTACAGATACGTGTTTGTATCTATGTATTCCTATCTATAAACGAGTAGGTAACTAGCCAATAGCTAAAGGAGCTCTAATCGTATGATGTGGAATAAGTGAAACAAATATATGAAACAAGTCTAGAACGTTCCCTTGGAATGTTCTGATTGTTTCATCTAAATACATGACTGAAACATGTATGAGAATTGACCTTGTCATATTCTATGAGTAATATGAATAGCGTGAGATTGGAACCTATGAGGAATAGAATAAATCCAATCTAGAATCGAGTTAAGGTTAAGGTCAAATATTAATAAAATATACTCGATTCTCAACACTTAGGACTTCTGATTACAACTACCCTTACAAACTGCACCAAATGCACCATATTTCGATGGTACCCCAGCTAACCTCAACCCCTTTCTGGCTAGTATAGATAACCTCTCTGATGAGCTTGGAATACCAGCTGAAGTGTGCAAGTCCATTGCACTCCGGTATGTTAGTCCAGAGGAGACACAGTTTTGGACATTGATCCCTACTACCAACTGGGACTCATTCAGGAAAGCCATCTGACCATTCTACCTTGATTCCGAAGCATTTGACAACACACTTACATCATCTCAACCATCATCCCCACTCACTATATCACCTATTCCCATGTCACCAGACTACTCGGATCCTACTATATCACCATTGCCTCCACTTCCACCAACTTCCAGCTCACCTATGACACCTGTAATGGACTCCCTCATAGTCCGATAGTCCTATCCCCACTAGTCTGACAGTCCCCCTCACTGAGCTTTGCTTGTGTGACGAACCTTCCAGATATCATAGTAGATGGACCACCACAGGTCTGTCAGACATCTTCCCTACTCTCCCTAGCATCGACTCCTTCACCTCCATCATCTCCAACACCATTAACACCATCCTCCACATCATCTCCTTCACTTTTTCGACTGGACTATTTGACACAGCCACAGTCCGAAATGACATCACCTCCCAGACCACCACAGGTCTGTCAGACACCTCCCTTACCTTCCCTAGCACTGACTCCATCACCTCAATCATCTCCGATGCAATCCACACCATCCTCCATGTCATTTCCTTCATTTTTCCGACCAGACTATTTAGCACAGCCACATTCCGAAGCAATATCACCTCCTAGGTCACCACAGGCCTGCTGTTCATCACCCCCAACCATCTGTCCACCACTACGACAGTCTGAGTCACTCCAGTTGTACCTGATCACACACAGGACAACTTTCTCACCTCCTGTATCTCCTTGATGCAATCCTACCATCTCTACCAGACCATCACAGGCCCCCATGCAACACCAATACCCTCTGAGACCAATACAACCAGTCCCATGCCCATTGTCACTCTGATCATCACCTCCTTCCATTCCCTTTACAGTCCAACAGTCCAACTGCCCCCACCATCAAGTCAACCGACCTCCGCCATGACCAGCCAACCGATCTCACCGACATCTGACCACCTCCGACATTTTTCCCACACCTGTCTCCATCTTTTCCCTCTCAATCCTTCATCCCAAACCACCTCCACCACAGACCTGTGCCTTCTGTGACGAAGAAGGACACTTTATCCACCAATGCCCTTATGTTCCGGGCTATATCCATGCTGGACTAATAGTCCGAGGACAGGACAGACGACTCCGACAACCTAATGGGGATCGAATACCCCATTTTCCGGACTGTTCCTGCATCTCTGCCAGTGTTCGGAAGCTGATGACACAGCTTCCCCGACCAACTTCAACCACCCCAGATAAGCCCGTTTCCTTAACTCCGACCACTTCCCAAGCATTACCACATAGTCCTACTAACCATCCCACTAAACTCCATCTCCCTGCAGCTCCCAAGATCATCCACTGAGGTCAGGACTCAGTCTGGAGCCTGACTAAGGTGAAGTACAGCTATCACAGTCATTGTGACCATAATACAATACCTCCACCTCCTGTTTATCAAAAGACTTCACTTTTCTCACACAGAACTGGACCTTTGGTCTTTACGGACCAGTCCAGACCTCCTTTGACTTCATTTCCAGATGATTAGTATAGAAATACCACCAAGGATATTTCTACAGCGCAGGAACGAAGGGGATGAGATGTAGCAAGAGACTGCTACTTACTTGGTTATATGAGAACAAAAGACTCTTTATAGTCTTGGTAAGACTTAGAGGGGATTGGGTGGTTGGGTAAGTAGAAGAGAGAACGAGGTGAAGACTTTGTTATTGAGACAGGACGAGGTCCTGGTCTTATATACCACAAGACTTTGTTTGTATCTATTTGGTCCATAGTAAGTATAATAGGAATATTTGAAATAGGGTAAAGGGTTGTGAACAACAGTCAATAGCGTAAAGTCCGTATTTCAAATATGACTAAGTATAATCAGTCAGCATGAGTCAGATAGAATCATCTGGACTGATGATGTCATGTTCTAGACAATGACATCATATAGAATGATCTAGAATATAGAATGTTCTAGAAAGAATATGAATAGCAATGGAACAGGTCTGGATGTATGAAGTAAGAACAGACCATTCTAGAATATGATTATCTCATATTCTCAACACAGATATCGTCAAGTACCCAGCTTTGGCCAAGATACTATCCAGCGTTTTTTCTGAAATTCCTCTGAGATGAAGAAGATGGCAGCGAGGGACTTTGAGGATCTCCTTCAGGTTTGGTGCTGTTTCCTTCTGCAGAGTTTGGCTTACTTCTATTTGAAAATGTCAGTGTGCTATCCCTGTTTTCAATGGGTTGTTACCCGAGCCACACAATTCTAATGTGCTCAGGCTCCTCTTCCAGCTTTCTACTTGGCATGGTCTTGCAAAGCTCCGGCTGCATACAGATGAAACACTTGAAATAATGGACAATATGACAGCCACTCTTGGTGTCGAACTTCACAATTTTCAATCAACCACCTCTTCTTCCTTTTCTACTAAGGAACTCAAGCGAGAAGCGGAGGGGTGATACCAACACAACATCTGAACAAGAGCTTTGAATGGCCAACACTGCAAGGAGAGCATCCCTGCATGTGTATGTCGTGAAAAGACTTTAAATCTTCAGACCTACAAACTGCATGCGCTTGGTGATTATATGCAGACCATCAGGCGATATGGTACCACAGACTCGTATTCAACGCAGCCGGTGAGTCATGAATTGATATGTCCTCTCATTCAATCGTGTCAACTGTTGCAGGGGGAACTTGAACATCGCATCAGCAAGTCAAGGTTCATGCGAACCAGCTGGAAGTCATACATTCAACAGCTGACCCGAATTGAATGGCGCCAAACCCGCATCTGTCAAATCCGTGCTCACATTCACTCATCTAATTTCCCATGCGAAAAACTCCCCAAAGCACCTGAGGAGCACCATATCATTGGCAAATCACAACATTGTTCAGAGGACCTGAGAACTTTTGGCCGACTTCACTCGGATGACCCAGCAGCAAAAGTAAGTCTCATACATATACTGTTATAAAACGAAGATCTTGACTGAGAGGTCAAGATCTATAGTAGGGGGTGCGAGTCTGCTCGTCCCCAAAGAGGTGGTATGGGTCTAGGAAGGTCAGGAAGAGATATGAGAATGTGGAAAAAGGAGTCCTATGAAGTCCTAGAGGATTGGTAGAAGTCCTGAGGGAGTCCTGTAGGAGTCCTGAAGAAATCCGGTCGGAGATGCTTAGGGAGGTCGAGGAGGATGAGTTCCGTGATGAACTCAGAGGGAGAAGGTCATAGGAATGCTTAGGAGGTCAGTTCGGAGGTGCTTAGAGATCGAAGGTGCGAAAAGATGTATTCAAAATACCAGAAAACAATGTTTTATAGTCTGGGAATGCCCGAGACTTTGTGATAACGATACAATATGAATAAGGAACAACTAAGGAACAATCAGGGGTAAGTCCAGAATAGGAAATCAGAAGTCCGGACTTAGTCCGGTCGGACTAATGTGCCTGGACTGGTCAGGCTACTTGAAAATGGGTCGGACTATTCGTAAAATGAGTCGGACTGCAAAGGGAGCGAATAGGGAGTCAATGAAAAACATGAAAAACACTCAATGTAAACATAGAGCTGCACGGAGCTCTACACTGTGATCCTGGCACCTAATGTAGGTCATAGAATTTCACATTGAAGCTAAGGAAGCACCTCTTACCACGAATCAGACAGATCCACACGTCCAGCACTGATTTGGAGCCTGGATCTATCGTTACCCCTCTGGATGTGAACGCTTTGACTGTTGACTCAGAGATCATATTGCACAGTCAGGTTCTGTTTAAAAATGACCGAATCTACTGACATCAGTTGATGCATATCAACTATATGACTTACGACATTCGCAGGGCGCAGGACTCCATCAACCCGAACACGGACCACCGGGACATCATGTTGCTCTCTAACATAACCGACCCCACTGTGCATCCATTCTGCTATGCCAGGGTTCTTGGCATTTTTCATGCGAATATCATTTACAACGGTCCAGGATCCACAAATTATCAGCCTTGCCGCCTTGAGTTCCTTTGGGTTCGTTGGTTTGAGGTCATCAAAAGTCACCAAGAACAAGATGTGTGTAGGTTGGATGTTCTATGGTTTGTTCCCATGGACGACGACGATGCCTTCGGTTTCATCGACCCAAGGGATGTTGTGAGAAGTTGCCACCTCATTCCTGATTTCTCCGTGGGTAAGCTGCATCCTGATCGTCAGGCCAGGTCAAAAGTGTCTTGAGATATCTACGATTCCAAGCAGTACTACGTCAATAGGTTTGTATTCTGGTTAACAACTCACAGGCTGTTGATACTCACTGTATTGGTAGGTTCGTTGACCGAGACATGCTCATGTGCTACTATTGGGGTATAGGAATTGGACACACGTATTCCCATATCAAGCCCTCAAGTGCCAAAGGATCTGGTAAAGAGAGCACAAAAAGTACTCACCATGCATCTATCTCTACCAACCCACAGTTCCATCACCCACTTCACCACACCTCTGCACCTTGTGAACATGATCCCACATCGGATTCAGATGAAGGAAATGGTTGGGAGGATTTTGATTCAAGTGAGGAGTCAGATGTGCAAGTTTCTAGCAATGAGGATGATGTGTTAGACATGTATTTTGGATCAGATGCAGAACCTGACTTGATGGATATGGATATAGATGAATAGTTATAGAATTGTTCGTAACCGGTGACTCCATGTACAATATGCTACAATAAACAGTATCTTACTTTCTTCATCATGCTCTCCTTGGTCACAGCTCTCCATGGGCTGTGCCTACAGGTTATCGATCTAACCGGCAAGTTTTTCTCATTTTTCTTTTCTTTTCTCCTACAGTACTGCCCTGCCCTTGTCCGATTCGCCCTCACCCCTGCCCAGGTTAGTGTTTTAAAGTCCGGTCCGGTCCGGTTTTTTTCGTCCAAATTAGGCAACCGGACCGAGACCGGTCCAAAGGGCATCCAAAAAACTCGCAACCGGCAACTGGACCAATCCGGTCCGGTCCTAATTCAGCCTACAAGGCAACCGGACCGATTTGGACCGGTTGCGACCGAAACCGGTTCGTGCGCCCCTTTCCCGTGGGGAGCAGGCTTAGTGATGGCTGTACGATAGTTAGCGAAGACTCTAAACTAATTTTCTATCAAATAATCTCGCGAATCGACCGAGAAACGGTCGAGATATGATTATTTTCAGCCGACATGTCATTTTTGAAGAGCATATTTTTGTATTTCAGTCATATCTGGCTCAAACAAATTCAGAAAAATGCGGGAAAATTACGGAATATTACTATATATGGTAGTATACATATGGGGTGGCTGTACACCGGTTGCGACCGGTTGCAACCAGTTGCAACCAGTTGCCTAAGGTTCCACCAACCCAAGCAACTGCAACTGGACTGGTCAGGACTGGTCGGCAACTTGCAACTGCAGTCCAGTTGCGATGAGTTGCGGTCCAGTCCAGTTGCCAGTTGCGCTACCAGTTGGCAACTGGACTTCGAAACACTAGCCCAGGTGCCCTCACTTTTGTGCATTCAAATGAATGCAATGACAATGTGCTGCAATGAATGCGACGACAACAACGATGTCAGTGTGACAGCATGGTGACACCGTTGTTGTTGTCTCATGAGTCATTCCTCCCTCTCCCTCTCCCTCTCTCAGTAGTGTTTCAAAGTCCAGTTGCCAACTGGTAGCACAACTGGCAACTGGACTGGACCGCAACTGATCACAACTGGACTGCAGTTGCAAGTTGCCGACCAGTCCTGACCAGTCCAGTTGCAGTTGCCTGGGTTGGTGGAACCTTAGGCAACTGGTTGCAACCGGTCGCAACCGGTGTAGAGCCACCCCCTATGTATACTACCATATATAGTAATATTCCGTAATTTTCCCGCATTTTTCTGAATTTTTTTGAGCCAGATATGACTGAAATACAAAAATATACTCTTCAAAAATGACATGTCGGCCG
>JBBPTK010000117.1:0-27509 GCA_038094135.1 Spongiforma cf. squarepantsii | reverse complement strand
TTTCTCCCTTTTCTGTCTCTGAGCTGGTGTTTCATTCTCTCTTGCAGCCCGCCTTCGAGAAGACGAGACGGGCGACAAAGTGCTCTGGGAAGGGTTGTTGTGATGGACAACCGGATCCATAAACCAATCTTCTTCAAGATAGAACCAGGAATGGGTGTGACGGGGTCGTTACGGCGGCGGGGGAGTGACGGAGGTCGTGACAGAGAGTCAGTCAGTGTTCGGTTTTCAACTCCTAAATACCGTGAGACTCTCATTTATTTATTTATTTTAATTAAATATTTCCCCTCCACGCCGCTTCAACATGCTCTCCCGTCCTGGCCCGACTCCGATCCACTCTATGGGCGTACACAGATAATTCTCGATAAACTCGACGTACTTCTTGCACTTGTCAGGAAGCTCTTCATAATCCCTCGCAGACGTGATGGCTGTCTGCCAGCCAGGAAGCGTCTCGTACACCACTTCCACTTTTGACAACACTTCCAGATCAGCTGCCGGCCCATTTTAGATTAGTTACCTCAGAAGTGTCTTTGAACGTACCCGGGAAATGAGAAAGCGCTTTTCCATCGATAGTATACTTGACAGCCACCTTGATCTCGGGCAGTGTTTCCAAAACATCCAGTTTGGTCAGGTTGAAGGCATCGTAGCCATTGATGAGGCAGGAATGCTTCATGACCACCAGATCCAGCCAGCCAGCTCGGCGACGGCGCCCAGTCGTCGTTCCATATTCGCGTCCGACCTCTTGCAAGTGAACACCAACGTCCTATACATGCCTTCAGATGGTTGTTTCTGAGAATGGGGTTCGACTCACGTTCAGCTGTTCAGTGGGGAAGGGGCCACCCCCGACACGCGTAGTATACGCCTTGACGACACCTATCGTAGTTCCAATAGCCTTGGGTGGAATCCCAAGACCAGTACATACACCACCGATCGTGGTCGAGGAAGACGTCACATAAGGATACGTCCCAAAGTCGATGTCGAGCATCAGTGCGTTTGCACCCTCGACGAGAATTCGCTTGCGTGCCGCCAGCGCGTCATGCATATATGCAACGCTGTCGACGACGAATGGCCTCAATCGCTCAGCCAAGTGCTGCGAAAAACTCATCAGTGATTGGGAAACGAGGAGCAATGCGATGCGTGCCTTGTACCGCTCTATTTCTCCTTCCGTGTCGTACTCGAAATGTCCATAGCGTTTGAAGCGGCCTTCTACGATCTTGCGGAATTTGGTCGCAAACGTGTCGTGATCAAACAAGTGATGCACTCGAAGACCAGAACGCGACGCTTTTCCAGAATATGCGGGACCAATACCCCTCTTCGTAGTCCCGATACTGCGAGATGACAACCCGTCAACGGAGTCATCGTATGAGAAAAGTGGATAAGACGGACGACGATCCTCCTAGCTCTACTTCTTTCAAACCATCTACGATCTGATGAAAATCAAAGACGAGTTGGGCCCTGTCTGAAACGAGTATCCGATCCGTGCACTCGAGGCCTGAGTGTAACGTCGATCAGCGCGCTTTTGAAAAGAATAAAGAAGGCTCTCTCACCCTGCATGACGAGTGCATCCAGCTCGTCAAAGAAAGATGGAAGATGGATCACCACCCCATTTCCGATGAGTCCGATACAGTTCGGGTTGACGATACCTGCAACGCTCGCATCACATCTCACATCATACGTCATCCCCTGTTACATACGTACCACTCGGTAGTAAGTGAAAAGCATACGTCTTTGGGACCTTGCCTGGACCTGTTGGAACGACGATGGTATGACCTGCGTTGTTACCACCCGCGCAGCGTGCACAGACGTCGACTTGCGCAGAAAGGATGTCGACCAGCTTGCCTTTGCCTTCGTCGCCCCATTGTGCGCCTAGGACGACGGTCACTGAGTGGGCCATCAGATCGAGCAGAAATAAAAAAGATCAGTGCTGTGAGCCTACCAGACATGACCGTGTCGTATTTTCTTATATCCCTAGTGAATCCTGTGACGATCTGGAAGGAATCAGATCCGGATTGGTACGAGCTGAGTGACTGTCACAAGTCGGTGCCTGAAAAGCCATTCTGACCCAACATCACCTATGCCGACCTTTCAATCGAATCCGTTGAATTCTCCGGGATTACAGCAGAAACTCAAACGACATCCAGCGCTGTTTGGTATCCCGTTCTTGCTCCTCATGGTCGGCGCTTCCTTTGCCCTCCAACCCATCACTCAAACGCGCTACGACTTGCACGACAAGAAAATCAAACAGGCAAGCTTATTAGTGATGGCCCACTATCCTGCTCATGAGTAGCCATACCTTCGCTCAGGTCTCTCAAGAAGAAGCCCTCGGACTAGACAGATCCAAGAAAAAATTTGACATTCGAGAAGAGTACTACGTGCGTTCTCTCTCTCACTCTTTCAGCTTACTCCACGAGGACCCGTCTGAGGCTTTTTTTTACACGTATAGAAATTGAGCGCGGTGGCTGAACAAGAATGGGAGCCCAAGCGAATCGCCAGGCCAAGGGACGTGCCGGAATGGGGCGTACCACCGACCCGACCCGATGTGTTCCCCGATCAACTTCCTCCAAATTCCGACGCCCAAGTCAAGCGATGAGGCTCATGGCCATTTCTCGCTTTTCAGCTGTCCATTCGCTCTCTGTCGCCTCACTCGAGTTATAGTTGGATCGTGTCATTAACTTGGGCTTGCAGCGACGAGCGTGGAAATCACAACTGGGGATTGCGGTCATCTTGTTTCGGTCGGTGGGCACATGGAATAGGCTTTCCCAGGCTTAGCCGTGAATACGATCAACGGGTGATGGCAAGTGAGCGCTGGAGATGGCCGTTCCCCAGTGCTGTTCTCGTTTTTCGTCCGTACATTTCATCTTGGGTAACCTTCTTGGTCCTTTCGAGTGTTATTCGAACGATCAAACATATCTGATACACACTACATGATAGCAAATCATTGGCTCTTTCTTTGTGCCAAAGGATATATGTGTCCTCGGAATTGCGAATTCAAGGTCCGTCAGCCGAAAGTAGAGTTCTTCCAGCCACCCTTGTTCTATTTCTCGGTCCCGTACGCACGTCGGTGGTTTCTTTTCGCCGATATATTTCATTTACCAATGAGTAACTTTCTCATGAGGTGGTCGTACTCATCGAATAAGGGTATTCATCGCCTCCGTCGAAAAACGAGGTCTTGAGCGCCTATCTCGACTTGGTGGTCTACGCGCAGGTTCTACCTGTGTCTTTTCGATTCGTTCGTCAAAGACAAAGACACTCGAAGGCGTTGTAGTGACTGACCCATTTCGGGTATCGAGGGATCGAGATGAAGAGTAGTGTTTCAGCAGAGCGGCACTTTTTCCCACTTTCAGCTTCGCTCAACGGCGTTGCCGTCTCCCTTCAATGTACCGCGTGGCGCTTCCCTGTCTCGAATGACGGGTTGACATTGGTTCTCACTCATGGCATCTCGGGTCGTAGGTGTCTTCTGTCCTCCGCGGGATAGGTCATTCAGTAACTTAACCCCGTTCTCTCTCGCAGACAAGGAGCAATACCACACGACCATCACTCGATTGCTCGGTCTTCGTGACAAGGCGACCTATGCCATACGGGACATATGGTCGATCGACTTTCCTAACCACGGCGAAGCGGCCACTTTGAACCGTCCTCTCCTCGATCGATTCAAGGCGGAAGGCAGACGGAAGGGAAAAGATGGGACCTGCAGTAAGCAACCCCTACTGGCTCTTCTTCCTCCTTCCACTGAACTATCTCTTCGTCCCCTTCCCCCAAAAGCTCCCATGGACTGTGCAGCCTATCTCCATTCCTTCTTGTCGCTCCCCCGTTTCCGAGGGCACACCCTCGTCGGTATCGCTCACTCGGGCAGCTGTACCGTTTGGTACGTCCTCCCCCTCATCAGCGTGCGTCGTGTGCCTCAACCCACCACACGCCTAACAGGGTACACGCACTCACCCAGTTCCCTCGCCTACCTCCGACGAACAACCTGAAAGCGCTCGTCCTCATCGAGCCGACGCTTATGTTCCCCTCCCTGTCTCCAACGGACCCGCGCTCGATCCACGGAGCTGCCAATGTCAAGGGCGCGCTTGCCAAACGGGACACGTGGCCGGATCGTGCGGCGTTTAGACGCTGGCTTGCGACGAGTGGAAAGAGTATTTGGGGTCGGTGGGACCAGAGGGTGCTTGATTTCTATGTGGTGCGTAGCGTGACTTTTCTTTTTTGTCGGGAGGTGTTTTCATCAGTCTAATCGACAAGTCGATCTTCCTCCACCTACCCTCCTATAGGAATACGCGCTCGAGGAGTTGCCGACGACGTCCGAGTCCGAGTCCGATTCGGGGACAATGTCGTCGTCGTCTGTCACACCGAGGGTACGCAAAGACGAAGAAGCACCCATGTACGCGTGTCTAGCACACACGATCGAGCCTGCTCAGCTCGCCCAAGTGTGTACGGCCCTCAACGACGTCGGTAAGCGGGGTGTACATCTCATGTGGGCGGAATTCGAGGAATTCATGTACGTTTCCTTTGGCTTTGCTTCATAGACAAGTCTCACTGACGATCCCGATGGGTCTCGTTTCGCGTAACTACCTGCAGATCGAAAACGGCCAAGGCAGAGATTTTGGATGCGGCTGAACATCGGATAGCGACGCAGCGCACGATCGTGGGCTCTGGACATCTTGTAAGTTGTTGTGGACATGATCATTTGTTTTTGTGTATTCATTAACTTTTTCTTCGTTTTGAAATAGGTTCCACAGCTGAAACCGGATGAGCTGGCGGATGTGATGCACGAGGTACTTGGGTTAATTGGAAGCGGGACGAGAGCATTGCTCTGAGAACACGCTACCATTGGCTCTGAAATATACCTTGTTTACAAGGTCACTCAGACCAAGAGTTGTGGCTGTCAAAATTTGGCGCCGTGGAAACGTTTGCCCTTAAAAGTAAATAGTGTAGCATTTCAAGAGTTCCGAGTCATGCTCAATGTAAAGTAAACAAGGTACCTGCCGAAACGTTCGGCCATAGTTCAAATGGCTGTACAGCCTCTTGCTTACATAATCACACAGTGCTTGCCAATTGTCTCGAGACATTTTCCACCCTTGGCAGCACTTTTGCGAGGCCCCTATCACCTGAGAGGCCTATTTTTTATGTGAGGCATAATAGGCCTCTGAGGGGTTTTCAACCCGAGAGGCCTCCACCACTGCCCAAAAGCAGATGCCCGGTTGATAGGACGAGGTCTGACTGAGCCTCAGGAAAACCTCAGTATGCCACGTGTCATGTGGTGCCTCCCGTTGCCCATTTGCCTGATGCCCGATGCCTGCTCTTAGGCAGATCTGCATGCACCCTCCAGCCCGCCCATCATTGCACCTATCTGCCAACCATCCCCTCACTGCTTCAACTGACTTCCCATCCTTCCCACGGTCCCGTTCTGGGCTTCCTGCCCAGCCACTCACCCGCCACTGCCTTGCTCGCCCATGCCTGCACCAGCGACCACCTTGTTCGCTATGGCCCTTCAACCACTGCCTTGCTTCCCAGTGTCATGCAGCAACCATGGCGTGCTCTCATTTCATCAAGAGTGTGCAACACGTCGTGCGACAACCATGGCACACTCTCATTGAGAGTGCGCCATGGTCATTGCATGGCACAGCACTCTGCCACTGTCACCTTGTTCATCAATACTAAATATGGTATCCAAGGCATGTGAATATTGCCAAATGTGGCTTGAAAAGTGTGGGTAAATCTCCTATATTTCCGGAGACTGACAAAACATACAAAAAACATAATATTATAGCTTCCACAGCACTGTATGCACTAATCTAAATAGTAGATCATTTATAAGGTGCACTATAGAAACTATTTAAACAATGTGCCTTGATCAATTCCTTCCATAAGAGATTGTGGTTGCGAAAACATAGTAAGTGTGCTTGTATCTCAGTTGCATCCATGCCTTGAAAGTGGGCACTTTTGTGTCTTGTATTTTAATTAACAGAATGTCCTAGGCACAATATATAAATAGTTTATATGTGATGTCATACATATTATCTACTATTTACAACGTAGTTTAATGCATTGTAGGAGCCACAATGTCAAATTCTTTGATATGTTTAACCGGTTCCATGTTTCAAAAGACTTTCCCACGCTGGTGTGCCCACATTCAGCAATATTCCCACACCTTTCGTGCCTGATGGGACTGTGGGAAGGGCGGGGCAGCAGTGGCAATGAGCTAGATGATCTTGAGAGGTTCGCAAAGAGGTTCACAAAGAGGTTCATGAGGTTCGATTGAGCCTCGGACAGGCATATCTATTTTTAGAACCTCGTGAGGCCTAGCCTCAGAGGTCTATTATATCCTACATAAACAACCCACCTCTGAGGGTACTATAGGTACCGAAATGTACTGCCTTAGGTGACATTTTCAGTCATGACTGTACTCGTGATCAAATGAAATGAGACTTGGCAATCCTTTCAGAAGGTGATGGCTCTCATGCTTGCACTTGGATGCCTCTCGAACCTGCACCACCACCACCTCCCTGTGGGAACCCCCCCCCAAACATGTCTGCCCTGGGGATGCTCCCTGTAACATCTGCCTCACTGAGGCTGGAAAGAGGTTCCACTCCTTCCCAAAGGACTCTTTCTCCCTTTGCTTCTCCCCCCAAGTGCTTCCTCAGTATGTTGTGCACCATCTCTGTCTTCACCCCCCCACTTGGACCTGGACTGTCAAATCCAGGCCCAATGCAGGATCCACCAGGACTTCTCCCACCTTTTCCATTGCCTGCCCTCTGGACAGTGCTAAAGCCATCCAATGGATGGTTTCCACTTTCATGCTTTCAAGGCACACCTGGCCCCTCTGCCCTTTGTTACAATTTGTTCCCTTGTGGCTATACTTATTTCTTCTGCTCTTCTTTCAGCTCTGCCACAGCCTTGTTACCTTTGTTTTATTCATATCACCTTCTGATCTTCTCTTGGCTGTACCACAGCCTCATTACCACTATCCCATCCCCATTTCTGTTACAGTCCAAGTTAAGACACAGGGGTGTGTCACTGATGAATCCTATTTTTCTTTCTTCTCCCTTGATCCTTTGACATCTTTCTCTCATGCTATGGCTACTCGAGTTGACCTCTAACTTGTTCCGGAGTTCCGGTATTCCGGTTCTCACGCTTCCGGCTTTGTTCCCGCGCTTCCGGAACACTTCCAGTCTTCCAGAAGTATTCTTCCTGTGCTTCCGGAGTTCTGGAAACTCGGAAGAGTGGAAGATAACCCTTTTTCCACATTTCCAATTGTACCAATACTAACATGGGTCTTTCTCTTCCTGGTTGTTCCCAACCCATGTCAGCTCCACCTTCCCTTTCCAGTTATTGGCTTTAGTTCCATACTTAGTCTTGGTCTGTGTGAGGGTTCTCTACTATAAAAGCCCTTGTACTCAGTAGTTGTACTGTAAGCTAGTTCTATGCAATACCAGCGTTGTTACTAGTTCCTCGAGTCTCCGCATGCGGGATAGAGAGATCTTGCTGCTCCTTGACTTTACCTTAGCTCGACGTGACTCTTCATGAGTTCCTCGCTAAGGCTGTGTGTTGAGTTCAACAGCGCTGCGCGTAACAATTTCCCTATACATATATATAGTCCATATGAGCAGCCCTGTACCTTAGCTTAGACCTCCCAGGCTTTCACCTGGAATCCCATCTCTGCTCACCTTTGACCCTCTTCACCCCTTGAGATGCCCTGTTCCACCATAGAACAGTAAGTCTTGAACCTCAAACCTTTGACCTTGACCTTTCCAGCCCCTGGGTGCTTGTTCTGCCTTAACATGACTCTTCATGAGATCCTCAGCAGTGCCAAGTGTAACAAAAGGTCTAAGCTCTTTTCCTTTGTGCCTGTCTTTGAACAGAGCTCCCATCATTTCCTCCCAACAATCCACAGCTTGCTCCCCTTGGAGTACCCACCACACTCAAAACCCCAGACCCTCAGATGACTCTTCTACTGAAAGAGGTCCTACCCTTTGAATCTCTGACTCCTTTGACTCTGACCCTGATACTCCCCTCAACACCAAGGAAGGAGACCTCACTGCCTTGAACCTTGCACACCATTTATCCACTACAGCATCCATACACAGACAACAAACCCCTCCCTCACCCACTCCAGTCGCACAAACCAGACAAATCTTTGAACCACCTCCCTGACCCCCATCTTCACCAGTCACTATGACTTCTTCTAAACCTACTGAACTTTGCCTCAGTGTTCCTGGTGAATTCAATGGATCTTATGACAAGTCTACTAGCTGGCTTGCCACAGTCAGAATCTACCTAGCTGTCAATAAGCAAGTGTATGATACCAATGCCAAACAGGTCACCTATGCCCTTTCCTTTATGACCAAGGGTCCTGCCCTCAGTTGGGCTGACAATCATTGAGCTGAGGTCCTTAAGAAATCCCCCTCCCAACTTTGGTACTATGGATGAATATATTCAAGACTTCAAAGCAGCCTTTGAACACATTGATACCAAGAACAATGCCATTGTATGGCTCAATTTCACTCATGTAGGAAAGAACCTACCCCTCATCACCTATATTGCCAAATTCAAAAATAAGGTGACTCTCAGTGGGATCACCAATGACAATATCCTAATTCACTTTTTCTCCATTGGGATTCCTCAATTACTCTCTCAACAAGTTTACCAAATGGAGAAAGTTCCCACTACCATTGAGGAATGGTATACCAAGGCTACCCTCTCCCAAGGACAATGGGAGAGATCCAAGACCATTGCAAAAGCTAGGAAGAACCCCTCAGCCTTCCATGTGTCCATTGCCATGCCTTCCCCTCCTAAGAAAGAGTAGGATCCCAATGCCATAAGACATTAATGTCATCAAGGCAGCCAAACTTACCCCTGAGGAATGCAAACACTGCCAAGAAAAGGGGCTTTGCTTCCGTTGCCACAGACCTGGACATTTGTCCACCGCTTGTCCAAACTTCCCCTCCATTCCCAAGAAGGACTCCACCAAATTCTACAAGAAAACCCCTGCTCCCAAAGTGGCTAAGATTGAAGAGATCAAGAAAAGTGACAATGAGCCTATAGTAGATGTCACTAATGTAAACTTTTCAGATTTTTAAATCAGAGGGCTTCATCAATGCAAGTCTCCTCTGTCTCTTCTCCTTGTGTAATTGTAGCAGATAAGACCAAGAAATTGATTCACATTCCCCTGTCTATCTGTTTCTCAATCTAAGACATTGACACCTGTGCTCTCATCAACTCCAGTGCTATGGTCAACTGCCTCGACTATGCCTTTGCAAAGAAACACCAGATATCTCTCACCCACCTCAATAAGGAAGTTCCTATATGAAATGTTGATGCTACTATGAATAAAAATGGTAACATCAAGTTCTCTGCCTCCCTCCTCCTCAACATTGCTGGGGTTCGTTGGACCACCACCTTCCATGTTCTCCAATGTGGCAATGAATCCCTCATCCTGGGACTTCCCTGGCTACAAGCCACTAACCCCACTGTTGACTAGACCAGAAGAACTCTTTCCTTCTCTGTTCCAAAGACAATGTCTCCCTTCTCTCCATTCCCACTCTGTTCCACCTTGGAAAACCCTCCTCATCACCTCTTTGTCCAGACCATAGACACAAACCTGGTCACCGATTCCAAGCTCTTTGACTACCTTGATTTCAACCTAGGACATCGCTATCCCCATGTTGCTGTAAAACATCTCACCATGGATTGTATAGTCAAGTGTGGAAAACACTTTGCATGGACCACCCCCCTTCTTGTTCAGAAATTCACTACTGCCACTGAACTTGCCATTGCTGCAGAGAAAACCAAGTGGAAGAAGACCCTCCCCATTGAATACGCTATGTTTTCCTCTGTTTTCTCCAAGGAATCTGCAGATCACATTCTGCCTTCCTGTCCCTATGACCACAAAACCAATCTCAAAGATACCTTCATCCTCAAAGATGCCAAACCCTACCCCCTCACACCCAAGGAACATATTGCTGTGGATGCCTTCATTGATGAAAACCTGGCAGCTGGAAAATTTTGTCCCTCTTCCTTCCCACAGTCTTCCCCATTCTTCTTTGTCAAAAAGAAGGATGGTGGACTCCGTCCCTGCCAGGACTATCACTATCTCAATGAACATACTATCTGCAATGTCTACCCTCTCCCCCATATTCCAGATCTCATTGACCACCTCTAGGGAGCCAAACTCTTCACCAAGTTTGACGTCCAATAGGGCTATAATAATGTCCATATCAAGGATGGACACCAGTGGAAAGGTGCATTTAAAACCCACTGTGGACTCTTTGAATCCATGGTCATGTTCTTCGGAATGACCAACTCCCCTGCCACATTCCAACAATTCATGAACAACTCCTTCTGTGATATGATAGCTGAAGGATGGCTGGTCATTTACATAGATGACCTCCTTATCTTCTCCCCTGACTCTACACTTCATGAAGAACATACCAAGCATGTCCTCCAACAAATGCAGGAACTTGACCTTCACCTCAAACGTGAAAAATGCACCTTTGCTGCATCCTCTGTTGAATACCTTGGAATGATCATCTGTCCTGATGAAGTGGCTATGGACCCCACAAAATTGTCAGGAATCAAAGAATGGCCTGAACCCATGTTGATCAAAGGGGTCTGATCATTCCTTGGATTTGCCAACTTCTACCACCAATTCATCCATAACTTCTCTACTCTCACCTGCCCCCTCCTTGATTTCCTTAAGAAAACCTCATCCTGGATATGGGACAAAACCAAGTCTTCCTGCTTCCAGAAACTCAAGGATACCTTTCTCTCCAAACTGGTCCTCTCTATCCCTGACCACTCCTAACCATTTGCCATTGCCACTGATGCTTCTAAGTTTGCCTCTGGTGGTGTCCTTCTCTAACCTGACACCAATGGCACCCATGTTCCTATCTATCTCAGACCTTCTCTCTTGCTGAATGCAATTATGATATCTATGATCAAGAACTCCTTGCCATCATCCGTGCACTAAAGACCTGGCAACACTACCTCCATGGCTCCCCTTTCCCTGTCCAGGTCTTCACTGATCACAAAAATCTCACCTATTTCTGCCAACCTAAAAACCTCAACCATTGCCAAGCACATTGGCTTCTTGACCTCACTGATTTTGACCTCAAGATGATTCATGTCCCTGGCAAACAACTTGCTGGTCCTGATGCTCTCTCTCGTCACTCAGACCTCTGCCCAGATGATTCCTCTGATAACTCCTCTGTCACACTTCTCCCTGACTCCCTCTTTGTCAAACTCATCAACACAGCCCTTTCCAATCATATTGCCCAATCCTCTACTTTTGATCCCTTAGTCCTTGACACCCTCCAAGCCCTCCAGGGCAATATTCCCTCTAAATTCTGCTCTCACCTCTCTGAATGGTCCTTTGATGCTAGAATTTTACACTACAATGGTCGTGTCTACGTCCCTGCTGATCCTGACCTCCACTGCTCCATTGTTACTTCCTTCCATGACCACCCCTCTGCCAGTCACCCTGATTATCTCAAGACTCATCAGCTCCTCTCCCATGAGTTCTGGTGGCCAGGTCTTGCTCACTTTGTTTGTGCCTATGTTACTGGCTATGCCTCATGCCAACAACATAAGGTTAACACTCACCCCACCATCACTCCCTTATCTCCCATTTGCTCCCTTGTCTCTTGCCCCTTCCAACAACTCAGTTGCAACCTGATCACTGATCTTCCCCTCTCTTCTGGCTTTGATTCTCTCCTGGTCATGGTTGACCATGGGCTTAGTAAGGGGGTGATTCTATGTCCAACCAAGAAAACTGTCTCCACTGAGGGTATTGCTGCCCTTTTCTACCACAAGGTTTTCCTCAGATTTGGTCTTCATGATTCCCTCATTTCTGACTGTGGCCCCCAATTCACCTCTGCCTTTGCCAAAGAACTCGCTCATCTCACCAACTACAAACTCGCTCTCTCAACTGCCTACCACACCCAATCTGATGGAGAAACTGAACATGTCAACCAAGAAATTGAAACCTTCCTCCATATCTATTGCCATGATAACCCCACTTCATGGACCAACCACATCACTATGGCTGAATTCACTCATAATCACCAACCTCACTCTATCACTGGGAAATCCCCCTTCTTTCTCATGATGGGCTATGAACCCAGATCCCTACCTACCCTTGCTGCTGAAACTGCCCTTCCTGCAGTTGAAAATCACCTCAAGGACCTATCTAAAGCCTGTGATGAAGCACTTGCTGCTCATGAGCTGCCCATCAAGTGATGAAAGCATGTTCTCAGAAAGGCTTTTCCCCCTGGTCCAAAGGAGATAAGGTATGGTTAGAAGTGCACAATCTCCACTGCCCTTCTGCCTCCTCCAAGTTCCTTCCAAAACATGAAGGTCCATTTGAAATCCTTGATGTTCTATCTCTGATCACTTATCGCTTTTGAATTCCCAAAATCTGGAAAATATATCTGGTCTTCCATGCCTTCCTCTTATTGTCCTATCACGAAAACCCCATACATGGCCTGAACTTTCCTGCTCCACCACCTGACCTTATCAAGGAAGAGGAAGAATATGAAATTGAAAAGATCATCTGCCACCACAGCTCCCTCAATGCCCGCTCCTTCCTAATCAGATGGAAAGGCTATACCTCTGAAGAAGACTTATAGCTTCCCGAAAAAGAACTCTCCCATGCATGGACCATCCTTGAAAATTATAAAAGATCCCATCCAACTGTATTTTTTCCCAAACCTACTTGTACTTGACATGACTCTATGTAGCTTCTCATACTACCAATTAATCTTTATGTCTCTCCCATCCTCAAAATCATCATGGCTATCCCTATTTCCCTTTCTGACTACATTACGGCCCAGTGCACTCCCTCCTCCCCTCTTGCTACTCAATCTCCAGTTAACACTGACCTCCTCTCTAGAATTTCATCTCCACCTCCTTCCTCACTTGAAACTGAATCCTTCATCACTGATTCCACTGTCCCTCCCATGCCAATTGCCATTCAGGCTCCCTCTCTCCTTCCTTTGATTCCTTCTCCTATTTCTTCTACTACTAGCTCATCATCTAGACCCCCTGCTATTCCCTTCATTGTCAACTCCCCTCCTTGAGATGACTGGACCCTTCATATCCCCTGGACTGCATGAGCAACCTCTCCCAATGACTCTATGCTCAATGATCACCACATCTATCTCACTGTCCAACTCTCTGACCCTTGCATGATGGCACTCCCCCTTGCAGCTAACACTGACCAGGCATTGTACATCTACCAATCTTATCTCACCTTTCTCCAAGTCAACCGACTTTATCATATGATCAGACAGATAAACCTCTCCTCACATCCCTTCAACAATCAATCCCTTGTACTCCTCCTCTCCAATGTTGCACACAACCTCAATGACCAAATCTTTGCCATCATGCACCAAGCTCAGATGCATGACTTTGTCTCTTCCATCAACAACTACCTGGCACACCATGCTTCCATTGGACTGTCCAACACTCCCATTGTAACCATTGCCCCTGACTCTCCCTCCTCTTCTGATCCTACCTTCATGATGGCTGAGTCCCATCTATCCTCCATGGAACCATCTGCTTCCTCCTCCCCTCTCCAATCCTCCGAGAAATGCTTCCTCCTTGCTGTTGAAGAACATGAATACTATGAACAGTCCAAAGCAGGTCATATCCCAGTCCATCCTGATGACCTTCACTACCCCCACACTTGCTACACATGCCATTGTCTTGGTCATTTTCATATCAATTGTCCTGTCTATGTCTGCCCTCACTGCCTCCATGCAGCTCCTGGTCACATTGAATCATTCTGTCCTGATCATTTCTATCCATGTTGTCCCTCTGGGTCCTTGTCTTCTTTCTCCTCACCTGACTCCCATCAACCTGTGTCATCTTGTTGCCCTACTCATTGCTCTAACCAACAACCTGTACCCATCCCTTCACCCCATCATTCCCACCACAGGTCCCATTCTCTGAGATCCCACTCTCCATTTCCTGGTGATGGCTACATCAATGATACCACTGAAGCCAATATGCTGGCTCTCCTAGTTGGGAATCTCACAAATTGTGATGTCTTGTGGCTACTTCAACTCTAATAAGGGGGTAATGTTACAATTTGTTTCCTTGTGGCTATACTTATTTCTTCTGCTCTTCTTTCAGCTCTGCCACAGCCTCATTACCTTTGTTTCATTCATATCATCTTCTGATCTTCTCTTGGCTATACCACAGCCTCATTACTGCTATCCTGTCCCCATTTCCCTGTACATATATATAGTCCATATGAGCAGCCCTGTACCTTAGCTTAGACCTCCAGTCTTTCACCTGGAATCCCATCTCTGCTCACCTTTGACCCTCTTCACCCCTTGAGGTGCCCTGTTCCACCATAGAACAGTAAGTCTTGAACCTCAAACCTTTGACCTT
This sequence comes from Spongiforma cf. squarepantsii, assembly GCA_038094135.1. Taxonomy (NCBI): domain Eukaryota; kingdom Fungi; phylum Basidiomycota; class Agaricomycetes; order Boletales; family Boletaceae; genus Spongiforma; species Spongiforma cf. squarepantsii. The sequence continues at coordinate 13,121 of JBBPTK010000117.1, read as the reverse complement.
GACCTTTCCAGCCCCTGGGTGCTTGTCCTGCCTCGATGTGACTCTTCATAAGATCCTCAGCAGTGCCAAGTGTAACACCCTTGACCCTGTTACAGGAAATGCAGGCATTGTCTGCCTGTTCCAAAACAATATGCTAGTGCACATCTGCACCCAGCTCATGTCCATTCCTCCTACCCAGCACCTAAGAACATCTCTGCAGAACTTATGGACCTCCACAGGGAACTCCACACCCTGAAGAAGCAGGTGAAACATCTCCTCTCCATGGCATTTTCCCTTCCCCCCTCCACTCCCTCCAAGGCATGGCTGCAACTTGCCCTGGACAACCAACACTGCCCAGCTTTCTTCAAGGCCATCAACTCCTCCATAGAACTCACCTTCAACCACTACCTTCCAGAAGATGTCCCCCAGTCCCTCATGATCATCTTCACAGATGAGGACACCCTCTATGCAGGAATTGACAGCAATGGTGATCTCCAAGTCAGGTATAAGGCTGACAAGGGCTCTTTGACAGTAGTGGTCATCTTGCATGAGAAGCATGTCCATCCTATCTTCAATGACATTAACCTAGCCTGGACCTGCCTCCCTACTGGCAACACTGACTCTGAGGATGGTGATTGAACCCACTTATATCCAAGCCCTCTCTGCCCTTCCCACTTCCTAGTGTGCATGGTGCTGTCTGCTCAGCTAGCAGGGTAGTCAGTAGTTACAACACCACTACATTTTCTGTCCCCCTGGTAACCTCTGACCTTTCCCTTGCTAGCATTAGTTTTACAATTCAATCTAATCACTCTGCACCTTTAGGAGCCCACACTCTCTGCTTTCCCTGCTCCCCCTTCTGGGACTCAAGCAAATTCCTTAGTATCACTCTCATGACAGGCACCACATGTAGTATGATGTACCCCATATGTACCATCCATCATAGGACAATGCCCTGCAGAACATTAAGTGAGGATTTTAAAAAAAATTGCTTGCACTCAAGGAGTCTTTGTCTCTTGTCTTTGTCTCTGCCCTTTTTGAGTTTGAACATGATTTTGATATCTGGAACATCATCAAACAGTCAAACTAGTGAGTTCATTGATGGAGTGTTGGTCTGTCTCGTGTTGTCTCTGGTTTAGCAGATAAGATTACTGAGGTTTTGAATGAAATCAGTCATCAATATTTGTCAGTTTCTTTTTAGGATCATGCAGATGGATTAGCTTTACACTCATCTTCACTGGGAGTCATATTGTCTCTGATAACCCCACATGGATGTTGGCTCCAATGACCATACTGTATATCCTGTGGCAGGCTCTTTCAAGAGACATACATACATATGTTTCATCATTTATTCACCTGGCCCCAAGGTCAGTTCATCTCTACCTCTTAGGAGAATATTGTTATGCTTGGCACTGCTGAGGATCTCATAAAGAGTCATGTCAAGGCAGGACAAGCACCCAGGAACTGGATAGGTCAAGGTCAAAGGTTTGAGGTTCAAGGACTTACTGTTCTATGGTGGAACAGGGCACCTCAAGGGATGAAGAGGGTCAAGGATGAGCAGAGATGGGATTCCAGGTGAAAGCCTGGGAGGTCTAAGCTGCCATACATGGTCATTACTACCAGGTTTATATATGAATGGGAAATGGAAACGGGATAGTGGTATCAAGGCTGTGGTACAGCCAAGAGAAGATCAGAAAGTGATACAAGTGAAACAAAAGCAACAAGGCTGTGGTGGAGCTGGGAGAAGAGCAGAAGAAATACATACAGCCACAAGAGAGACAAATCGTAACAAATATCATTGGAACATCATACTTGGAATGTAGGCAATTAGTATATGGCAAATCTACTTGAAGGGTATTCATACAGTATGGAGCTTGTACACATTGTCTCTAGTTTTTCAGATACTGTATGTCAACCAATGGAGTGTACAGTATCCTATGGTCAGTATGAAATACTAAGAATTGTGGTGTGAATATGCTTCAGATGCTTATTGGATGTTCTTCAAAATGGTTGCTGGTGCTGTTAATGGAAGTGATAAATAACTTGTGATTCTGCACTGTGGTGAATAGTGATTCCATAGTGTTATCAACTATCCATGTGAGGTGAAAATGATAAAACTGGATGAAAGATGAGCAGAGCAAATATATATGTATTTGAAAAAGTTGCAGTCAAGGGAATTATATACAATATGGAAGACACAAAAAAGTTCATGCAAGACAGAACCAAGAATGTACTGGCAGCATAATCAAGAATCTGTTGACATAGGACTTTTAAATGGGTCATCATCATTAGATCTAAGAAAAGAGTAGCCAGAAAGATTAAAGTTAAGTCTATTCCAAGGTGCAAGCCATCCATAGAAAGTGGGATTAGAGGATTGAATCCATCCATCCTGTTCAGAGAGACTACCCAACTGCAACATTTCTTGGACACTCCATACTTTGATAAGATTGTCTCCAGCTCCAGACACAATATGGGTTCCATCAGGTGAATATCTTACAGATGTGACTCCATGAGTATGTGCCTGGAATGGACCTGCCAAACACTGCCCAGTACTTACACACCAAATTCTAATGGTCATATCCATTGAACCAGAAGCAATATGAGATCCATCAGGTGAGTGGGCAATAGACTGGATTGCACTTGTGTGTCCTTTAAAAGGATCTGCAATACACTGGCCACTGGCAATGTTCCAAACTCTGATGCTATTGTCCTGAGAGCCAGAAATAATGTGAATTCCATTAGAAGAACAACCAATAGATTCTACTCCATCTGTATGCCCCACAAATGGGCCTCCAACATGTAGGCCACTGGCTACATTCCAAACTCTGATAGTCTTATCTTCAGAGCCAGAGATAATGTGAGCACCATCAGGTGAATAGATAGCAGATCTAACAGCACCTGTATGTCCCTGAATTGGACCCACCAAGCACTGACCATTGGTTGCATTCCAAATCCTAACAGTGCTATCTTCAGAACCAGAAACAATGGAAGTCCCATCAGGTGAATAAGCAACAGACCAGACTACACCTGTGTGCCCTCCAAATGGATTTACTATGCACTGTCCTGTGATTGTATTCCAAATCCTGATGGTCTTATCATCTGAGCCAGATACAATATGGGTTCCATCAGGTGAATAGGAAATGGAACAGACAACATCTGTATGGCCTTCAAAAGGATCTATGATAGGCTGACCACTAGTTGCATTCCAAAGTCTAATGGTCTTATCCCATGAACAAGAAGCAACATGAGTTCCATCAGGTGAGTAAGCAACAGAAGTGACACTATGTGTATGCCCTTCAAATGGACCTGGAATAGATTGATCACTCATTGCAGTGCTTGCACTCCATACTCTGACAGTGTTATCATAAGAACCAGAGACAAAGTGAGCTCCATTGGGTGAATAAGCAACAGATGAGACTACATGTGTGTGTCCCTTGAAAGGATGAACCAGGCATTGCCCAGTGATTGCATCCCAAACTCTGATGGTGCCATCTGTAGAGCCTGAAATAATATGATTTCCACTAGAATGGGCAATACAAGTAATTTCACTTTGTCCCAGTAGTGGATCATTGAAACTTTCACCACTGGTTGCATTCCAAATTCTAACTGTTCTATCCCAAGAGCCAGAAATAATACAAGTTCCATCAGGAGAATAGATTACAGACTGAATGATATTTGTATGTCCCTTGAATGGACCAGCTACACACTGCCCACTGGCTGCATTCCAAACTCTGATTGTCTTATCATTGGAGCCAGATACTATGCAGGTTCCATCAGGTGAATATGCAACAGATTTGATAAAACTTGTATGACCTTTGAAAGGACCAGCCACACATTGACCATTGGCTGCATTCCACACTCTAACAGTATTGTCCCTAGACCCAGAAGCAACATGAGTGTGCCTAGGAGAATAAGCAACAGAATGGACAGATTGACTATGCCCTTCAAATGGACCCATGATGCATTGCCCACTAATTGCACTCCAAATCCTGATGGTCTTATCTTCTGAGCCTGATGCAATACAACTTCCATCAGATGAATAGGCAACAGACTGGATTACATCTAAATGCCCCTTCAATGGACCAAGCACACATTGGCCACTAACTGTATCCCAAATCCTAATAGTTCTATCATCTGACCCAGAGGCAACATGAATTCCATCAGGTGAATAGGCAACTGAACGAACCATATCTATGTGTCCATACATGACATGAATCTCAGCTGGCCAATCAGCTTGACAATGTAAGGACTTTGAAACATGTCTGTGGGGATGATTTAACCAGAGTTCACAAAGGGGAGAGTTGGTGGGAGTCTGGGGTATGGCAGACAGATATAGATGAGGAGTGCATTCTCTCAGGACAGGTGCAAACACTTGGATGAATCTGGATGTCTCTGAAGCCAGAGTGCCAACTTGGTGATCCTGGGTTATTTTTTTCAGTATTCATCACATGCCAGTATGATTTAGCCCACCTTTGCCCATGTGGTCAGGATAGTGCAGGTCTCTATGGCAGATAGGATGAAAATGTGTGGGGAGGAAAAGGAGAGAAGACTGATGGCTTCAAGCCAGTAGGGAAGGAATTTCTGGAAGAACAGTATGATCTCATCCAGGAGATCAGTAGTAGGATCTGTATTTTTCAAGTGGACCATCCAATATTGACATGAGTATACCAAATAAGGGGGAATAACCTGCTTCACTTGACTTGGAAGATTAGGGACAGAAGAGTTATGTACCTGAGAATCCCTGAGGCCACAGATGTTGAACCTCAATTTACTTCTCATGCAAGCAAGCAATGCCTGTCCAAGATACAGGGAATGGTTGGGAATAATATCAACATGGAATGCTGAGCTGCGAGATTGATCTAGCAAAAAGTCACGGAAGGAAGTGTGCAATGGTCGAATAGGTTTCTCTTCATCAAGCACCCCATCCAGCAAAGAACCCATTGGTTGGATGATGTCAACAACTTTAATGCTCTCATTTGAATCAAGGAGGACCGAGAGGGATGAAAGAGACAGTGGCTCCTTCAGTGACAGTACAATAGCTATCACATTCCGAAATAGTTGTCTTGTCTTTTTCGAAGTAAAAAGACGACCAAGGATAGTCGAGTATAACTCATCCAGGGGATTCAAAGCATCTTCATCATCCTGCAAAACTTCCTCGAGCCGAGTGCATGGGTTCAGTCCAATGGTTCCAAATCCTTTGACAAAGTTGCAGGCAGTGGATGCCCATTGAAAAAGATGTTGCGAATGCTCGACGAGCATCTGACACCACGCTCCATTAGGCCATGATGATTCGAGTTCTGTATAATGATCGAGAGAATAATGTATAAACTTCTCGATATCTCGGTCGACAACATCCTGGGTGACGTCACCCATTTGCTTATAGACCAAGCGAGGGCTGGACGGAAGTGCAGAAAGGATGTCACTTTCCGGGCGAGCAGTGATAAGGAAGCGGAGATTGGTTGGAAGAGTATTCTCGGAAAGTTGCTTTGAGATGGCTCGCAGCAGTGGGTCACGACTAACTCGATCACCACTCTCGTCGAGGGCATCAATAACGACAACCAAGGGCGCGATGGGGTCGAAACCCCGGCTAGGTTCGATGATAAGTCGCTCTACTTGCTCAAACGGTGACGTCGACGTGCGAAGGGCTCGGTCACCCTTCACAACGGTCCAAAGGGCGGATTGATACTGAGGATCATGATCAGAAAGGTCACGTGCAATAGTGCTAAATAGATTCTGTGGGTTTCGCCTCGCGACGTCTGTACTAGAAAAGCAGTACGACGATCCCAGCCGCTTTTGACCGTCATACAGTCGAGCAATCGAATGAGCTATCGCAGACTTGCCTGATCCAGCGACGCCGGTGAGCAGGCATACTCGGGGCGCATCTTCGTCAGGGTTATTGAGAATATCACATATCTCGCGGAGTAACAACTCGCGTGTCCCTGGTAGGCACCCCTTCTCCTGCGCATACCTGGCCCCGAACGCATAAAGCATGTCATCCAAGACGATAGACTCAGCTATAATCGTACATTGAACTTGTGATCACATCGAAAACAAGGATGGACCTACCGGTAAGCTCCACAAAATTCATCATGCGAATAACAGTAACAGCAGTGTGCGCTGCGGCTCCCTGCAAGAACGCCGTTTTGAGCTCTCCAAACTTGCTCTCGTACTCCGTGATTTTGCCATCGATATCGGAGAGCGCGTACTTGGCTGTCCGGATCCCTATGAACGAAGATTAGCATCACCTAGTGTCAACACGATCGTCGCTCACAAAAGCTCTTCTGTTTTGTGTACTCGGCAATGAAGTACCCGCATTCGGTCACTTGCTGTATCAAAAGTGTGACCGTCTTGATGTTCGCCTTGATCGCTTTCAATGGTTCGGCGTCATTAACAAATGTGAAAGCGTCATTCATCGTGCCCGCCAAACGAACGACGCGCTGGTCGCGGTCTTGTTGATTCAAGAGAACCTATGTGATACAAGGACAATAATCAGCATTGGTATGAATTATCAAGAAAAATATGGACCCCATGCGCAGCGGATATAACAGACCAAGCAAGCGAGGCATAAGGATGAATCTATGTGGCAGTCAGACCACATATCAGTGGAAACACAGGACATCATATACCTCGGCGATACCAGAGGCGATAACGTTAAACTGCTTCAGCATGCTCAATAGAGAAGCCAAGATGGGTTCCTTGTCCATCGCCGTACTCAGGTAATCGACCGCTGCGGGTGACGGGTCAAATTCATCTGTGCCCTTGATTGCTCTGGCGACGGCGTTCGCAGCCTGACGATCGTTGGCATCAACGCGCACGTTCGACTCGGCGAGTAACGTAAATATGATAGAAAAGCCAGCGGGACTAGAGCCAGTAGAGGTATCCATGATAAGAGGTTGCTCGAGCACTTTAATTGGAGAAGTCTTATTAACGAAATGGATAACAGAGATGACCCTCGTACCGCCATCCTTTAGTTTGCTCAATATCCCACCGATGGTATCTGCGAAGCTTCCGATCATTCGATCCGTTCGGAAATTGCGCCTATGGTACACTCTGACGGCGAGGATGGAACCATCGTCCCCATCACTAGCCACGTTAAGTTCCAGAGAAAACGATGAGAAACAGGGACTTACAAAGATAGCTCTTCATCCCAAGATGTACGATTACCGCTTTCTTGGACGGACGTGATAGGTCGCCAACGGACAAAATGACTTGGTATTCCTTCGCAACGACGGGCCTGCCACGACCTTGAGTGCGAAGAAGTGCGATGTCTGAGAGAGGAAGTCAATCGAGTACATGAGAGGGTAGTACTACAACCCACCCTTGATAGTAATGGCTTTCGCCCTAAAACCCGGTTAGCGCCTTTGTGACCATGTTCACAGAATGGTAAATATAAGCACGTACGTGTTGGGATTCACCGGATGAGTTGGATTCAGTGAATTCATAACGGTACTCAAGAAACTAGTATGATAATTTTGAGGAAGTGAGAGTAAAGGACGAGGTGGGAGGCGAGCAAGACTTAAACATGTGCATCGTCCGGAGATAGTAAGTGACACGTGGTGACAAGCTTGAAGGTGCACGAGAAAACCAAGCTTATTTACTTGTCACTACTCATAGATTCTCGATCGTATCCAGAGTGACGATAATTCGATTCACTGATACCTAGTCCCGGGCTATGACAAGTACACTTTCCGTTCCAGGTTTGAAGTGCACATCCTTGAAGGGTTGTCGACTCGAGTCCCTTCGATCCAGCACACCCTCCTATTATCGGTATGATTATCTATGAGCCCAATAAAAACTTATGGTACATACAATGGTCAGTGCCCACGCCCGTACCTTCTCTCAGTCTTCGTGTTCATCTCGTCAAATCAAGGTCTTATTGACGAACTAGTATATTCATTAATCGCGCTCGTCGTTTCAGCGGAGTTCAACACCGACCTCAACCTCTCGTCTTCCCTGCACTTAGTTGTCGATTCACGAGGTACAGCTGCTTAGTTATCCTTTTCTCGCCATCTGGCCTGGAACCTGTCACTAGTATCATCGACGGCTTTCTTATTGCATACTGTAATAGTTGAGCTGCATTTGCATGCTTGGCCTAGCTTTTCATTCTGTTTCCACTTCGCTGTTTGGACAAGTCGATGGTCTTCGTCTTGGGATATAAATATGATCGATTCCTCCTTACATTCCCCCTCTCGGCCTGTTTCACAGAGAGAGTCAAGGCGCAATTATTGTTCGAACAGTACGTCCTTGTTCAATGCCAATGCCAACCCATATGCCTATACGTGCAGAGCATTCCATTCTTCACGCTTCACTATGGCCCTCCTACCAGGCGTTCAAAGATTCTCTTGAGTAATCTTTCCGATACGAAGACAGAGGGTGGCACGACCGTGGTACTTGCCATAAGTATCCCGATGGTCCTTATTTCACAATCCCCTGGTGATCCAGACCGTGCAGTTACATAGGCAATAATATCTTGTTATTCGCAGACACAGAATGGACACTTTTATGACAATGTTATTGGCATTGCGCCCCTTGTGATTCGTCGCTATCGACTACGCACGCGCTCACATTGCGTACAGCGTGCCCTGTAGGGTCTCATTGAACGTCTTCCTATTCACAGTTTCCAACTCCTGGCAACAGCGACACGCGTCTTTTTATACCATCCTTGATCAATCGTAAATCTTTGTACGCATGCAAGAGTCGTTGCAAAGGAGAGCTCTACATGTCGGGCTGCTGCAAGCCCGGAAATACTCTGCAAGCCTGCCCCACCCGGGACCAACATTACTTGGCCTTGTGATTATCTGGCATACCCCTCCTCGCAGACCAGACGCCATACGCGAGGACCCCTGCACATGATTGGCGCATACATGATGCGATCTAGTTGTCGACTTTTAGCTGAGCAAAATGACAGGAAATAGACTCTAGATCGCCGAGCGGGCGCACCCAACATTGCATGTTTGTGTCGGAGAAAGGGAGAAATGACGATGACGACAATCCATCGGAGACTCGTAGTCGTCGACAATGGCGCATTGCATCCTCATTTTCCACCGAGAAAGGACGAAGCTCGTCAAAGCACAAATGCTTGAACGTGGCGGGAAGAAGAGAAGCGGCTAATTCCCGGAGGCTACACAGGATTTTCCTCGGTAGATGCGTCACAAAAAATCACCAATACTTGTCCATGGCCCATCCGAAATACTGGAGGCTGCTATGAGGTAACGGAATAAAGGCAGGCTTTTGACTCGGACGAGTGTTCCTCACTGCGGCAATAAGCATCTTGGCAGTCACTATTGAACCATCGTGGATTCCGGTGACGAGAGGGGATCCTTGTGCCAGTATGAACCTTGGAAATTTGTATCCAGGGTTTCGCTGACAGTGTCTTCTTGCCTTCAAACTTGCAGATCAATAGTATTGTTATTAGGTAGACACTAACCTGATCACATTCAAAAATTGAGCGTCGGACGTCGGAGTCCAAAACTTTCTCAGTACAGTAATTCACGGTTGCCTAGCGTTGGCCAATGCAACCAATGCTGACAGTCTGTTCACTCCAAATTCCGTATTGGCCGTGAAAGTTCCTGAATGAGCTCACTGAATCCTAAGCACGGACCATCCTCGCGAAGCTCGTTCCTATAAACTCCGGATCTTTGCGACCTAGTTTTTCGCTCGTGAATACGAACACAGTGGATATTGTAGAAGGGGATGTAGAGCTCCATCTGTCCGTTTCCGCCTTCCCTATTTGTTCTCATTTCCTCTGAAACACGTTCCAGCCGCGCCGAGCCATTCGTGAATTACGCATCCTTTGCGCTTGGACCAAGACTCGCAGACTGGGAACTACTTCGGCAACCCGATATTGCCGTGCGAGAAGTACTCGAGAATGAACGCCTAGAGAGTGAATCGTCTTGTTCACTATTATGCCCGCTCTCTAACATATTATGCAGCCATCAGGTTTCTTGTTTCGCAAGATGACGTTTTTCTCTAGCACTCGTCACTGAGAATTGCCACTTCATGACTTAATTACTACTTGGATACAAGTGAACGCAGGACGAGGCCTGATGTGAGTAGTTCGTTTTCTAATTTTCCCTCGTCGCAACCATATGGCGATGGCTTCTCGACTCGGAGGCAAGCGGCCAGCTAGAGCAAGTTACCGACAAAGGACATCATGCTCTCTTACGCTACCGCCGACATTAGAGCCATACTGACCTCGACAGGGCCATCACATCTCTCGAACGTACCCAGCAAAACAACTCATCCGAACCGTTCCGCTGTGCTGTTCAACTTGTTTATTCACTGTCGGGCCAACAATACCTTCGGTCCGGATGTTTCGATTGGATTGTATCTAGATGCGCTTTTTCTCTACTAGTCACCTAGATCACCTTGCGATGGTCCCGGACTGAGCTTTGCTCTACTCTCCCAGGTGAAGGGACAAATAGGGAAGGAGCGGTGGATTTACTTGCAAGGGTGGCTAAACTCTCCACTAGACGGTTATGCATATCAAGCAAGGGACTTGGTGGTATGGACCACCAAGGTCCAAACTGTCACACTCACAGTGTGGTCCCGCGTCTATCTCTACCTGTAAGACTCGGAAAAGAAGTTGTCAGAAGCATCAGTTCAGCTCGCTACAGGGATGCTTCTTGCTGGGTACGGTCATTGCGACGATGTGGTCAACCATAGACAATGACACACCAAAAGTGAGCAATGGCGTGTATGACCGTCTTTCCATGACAATAAAACCACGGAGGCGGCAGAGGCGCCGCCTCGTTCTGTCAAGCAACTCGAGCGGGCTGTTTTCCTGTGTTGATCCCGCTGACCGTAGATTATGTAAGCTGTGTCTTTGTCACCCTCACGTTCAAGGGTGACAACATTTTCTCTGACGCCGTCTGAAATTTTGATAAAGCTTGGTGCCAACGTGCTGGGGTTACCCACAGAAGTTTCTACAGAACTGACAAGTCCTCTATCAAGCTTGATCGAATAACTGTTACTTATGCATCACGCGCTCCGGATAGAAGAGATCCTTCGCAACATTTTCAGTTACTTATACGTTTGCGTGTCTTATCCAGAGACTCCATTCCCATTGGTAGACGAACCTTGTTACGCTAATTCTCAACTTACCACGGTGGCTAGAACCTGCAGAACATTCAAAGGTCCTGCCTTGGATATGATCTGGTCCGAGCTGGAGGACCTGACACCTTTGGCCAGATGTCTCGATCAATCATGGGTAAATTCATCTGGTGTGAGTTAATTCGTATCGCAGATTCATCAAGTGATAATGCCTTACAGCAATACTGTCTTCGAAAAGAATCACTGGAGCAGACGGAGTGGGACACCATTCTAGGTTATACATGTCGCGTGCAATCTCTTCCTCGCCTCAATGATTCAATGGGTCTGTCTGTGGATTCTATTGAAACACTCTCCAAACCGCCAGCATCCACTGACATGATCTTCCCAAACCTTCGTATCGTTGGGCTTTATCGACCCAGCGTGACGATCGCACCTTTCATCCGACATCTCGCAAATCCCAATCTGACAAAGCTCATACTTGAACGCATGGAAAACCTCAGCGCGTCGACCATCGTCTCATTTGCAGAAGCATGTCCTATCATCTCGGAATTTGAGGTATCCAGGAAGGCCGCCCATGGTGAGACGATCTCTAGTTCCTTATGTTGCTGGAAACATCTTCGTGATGTCGAGTGCCATGAGGTTAATTTAACCTTGGATGCTCTTTCCCATCTCAGTTGCTTGCGCAACTTGGAGTCCCTGGCATTTAATGTGCATGATGTGCTAATCGACCAGATTCATGGCAAATCTTCCACCTTCACGTTGACTTTTGCGGGAGTCCGTTCTCTTTACCTTTCTGGTATTTTGCCATCTATCTCAAGACTCCTTCGACATCTCCGCTTCCCAATCGTTTCCGCCATAGCCATTGGTCTCCAAGCTCGCCCGAGTTCAGATGATGTCATGTCATTTTTTGTGGCGCTCCAAGGCCAAAACAGGGTCCTGGTTGACTTCTTCTGTGCGGTCAACTATGACCCTGATGCCACACATCCACCAAATCCACCACCATGTTCTATCACCTTCGATTGTCTTCTCCCTCTCACCTCCTTCGTGAACATCAGACGTATCCTCCTGGCTGTTTCTAAAACTGTCGACTTGAGCGAGATGAAATTCCTGTCGTTAGCTTCCGCGTGGCCTCATTTGGAAGTATTTAACCTGTGGAACGACTCTGATTGGACACCATCAAGTGCCATCACTCCCGGTGGACTTGTCTTGTTGTTGGAGAGATGTCGGTCACTCAAAAAGCTGCGCTTCATGTTCGACACCCATGGGAGCACTGAAGTTCTCCGAGAGTGCTTCTGGGTGACCCCCTTCATCACCAAGCGTGGGGAAGCCTTACATCTTGAATTCCTTCATTCCCCGATCGATGCAGAGTCTGTGGAGGCTCTCGGCGTCTTCTTCAGTGTCGCAGTGGATTGCGTCATCGTAGACACCGATTGGAAGGACCGGTATACATACCCAGAAGATGTACCTCTGGGACTCTGTTTCTTGTATCGTGATCGGTGGGAGGAGGTTCGGTCACTTGCGCGTACGCTTTGGGAGAGGAGGAGAGCCTTGATCCACTCCCTGAACTCTCGGGCTTTGCAGTACTGGGTCGAGCGTCCAGATTCGTAATTGATCGGGATTTTATATGTACGTCATAACATATTTCCCTAACATGGATCTTCGTTATCTCAACTTTCCACGGGTTGGCTTTAGCTATTGGCCACTATTGTTATACGAGTACTTCTAAAGCCTCCGCATCTCGTGAAGTGGTGGGTGGTTCGAATCGAACATGGCGGCCTAGGGTGAGCTATTGTGTAAATTACACGTGTTTCAGCCGCTGTGTTCGGAGGCACTTTTGGGGTATTGATCCGACGAACTATTACTTAAACCTCCTCCTCTACTTTGAATGAAGCAAATTGACTGTATGCTGAAGAAATGATGCATCAGGTATACGGGAATTATGGTTAAGGCCTTCGATCCGGATGACTCGTCCCAAATGTCTATTTGACGGAAACTTTGTGCAGACACGGGACTTTGTACTAACTTCGGACTGACACGCAACGCCCACCGCCCAACACACAGCTTTCTGGTTGGCACCTTAAGTGTGGCTAGCC
>JBBPTK010000116.1:0-27591 GCA_038094135.1 Spongiforma cf. squarepantsii | reverse complement strand
TCCTGGGTTGGTAACGATAGTCGGGGTATCGCTCCTGATGTTCTTCCTTCTCCCTGTCAGCTCGGAGCTGGTACTCTTGCTTGACTTCCTCGGATTCCTTGTGCCATCTGTCTCCGATAATTTTGGAGATCTGACCTTGTGTTAGGGATTCTTCTTGGTCGCGGATTATTTTGGAAGAAGCATCGCTGCGGTATATGAGAAACGCATTTCGTGGACGCGGTGGTTGTTTATTCCTATCGGTGCGATCTGGAGCCATGTGATAGAAGGGGAGTGGGGGATAAGGATAGTAAAAGAGAGGGAAGGGGAGATGGAGTTGGTAAGGGAGAGAGACGCGTCGATGAAACATAAATACAGGCGCTGGAAGTTCCTTTTTGGTAGGTCCCTGTGGGTCCACGCTGTTGTGCTCCTGTTTGGTTGTCAATCCGAGTCGCGCGACGCGGTCAAAGCGATGCAACACTCACCGTGTCCGCGTCCATTTCCACCTCCAGTGTGACAGCTGCCAACGATCAAAGCACTCAACTCGTGGCGTTCCTTCCTGTTTCAGTGTGTCCACAGCTCTAAGTCGGTCCTCCGCGTGTTCTGCCGAGTGTCGGCGGTGGCCGCAGTCGTGGTTCGTTGTCGTGAACCTTGAGGTGGTGATTACCGGAGAGTTCAACTTACCAGCTCGCTCAACACCCTCAGGTTGTAACCGAAAGTCCGCACGGGGCCAAGTCAAAGCGCCGCGGCTAAGTCCACAGGACTTGCACGGGCCAACAGCGGTCCCGACCGTCGTGCAACGTGCTCTCCACTTTTTCGGTCTGATTCTCATCGAGTCACTCATGGTCATGTCACTATATCCAAGCAACCTGATTTGCTTGAGCCCTTTGAGAGTCTTGGCACGGTCCAAGCACCCTTGTCTTGCTTGCCGCGGTCACTCCACAGGATCCACCTCACCTCGTCATTCCTCTCCGTGCTTTCCGGCGCTGGCACTATCTATGCGTTGCTAAATCCCAAGTCGTTATCATGTTATCCAGTAATGATTCACTTCAAAGCGTCATATCCTGGTATTCGAACTTTGATTATATAATCTTAATACCGCCCATGTACAGCATCATTTCCGAACTCCGCACGTATTCATGCAATGTACCGTATCGAGTGCCGTATAACCTCGGACATGGTAAGTACGATAATACTAGCTTTATTGGTTACGTTCAACTGCTTGGCAAGGGCCCTCAGTTTCCTGGCCTCAAAGGACGCTTTGATCCCTCAGCTGGGTGACAGCTATATCGTAGACGTCAAACGCGTCCACTGTCAGGATGCCTCCCGTTGCACCCGTACTCGTGGTACGTTCTCTCACACCTATTTTGGTGCAATCGATACAGATAAGCGACATTCCACCGTCGTTAGGTTGGTGGTGGCCCAAGCGGGCTCGTCGTCGCGCTCACCTTGTTGCAAAACGGCGTCCCTGTCCGAATCATCGACAAAGAGCCCCATTACCATGTCGGCCAGCGTGCCAGAGGAATTTGGGTAGGCCAAAGATCGTGTTATCGTGCAACCGAATACTAACAAAGATGCCAAATTTCGCGTTTCAATAGCCTCGAACCTTTGAAGCTTTCCATTTCCTTCGCGTACTCGACATTCACCAGAGGGCTAGATTATCGATGCACCTACGGGAACACAAACATGGAACGATAGAGCTTACCAAGACTGTCCAGCTACATCCATATAAAAATTCGACACCCTCGGTTCCTTATGTATGGCCCAAATTTCCACTTGCCTTCTGATGATCACTCATATTCTGACGTTCTGGAGATTAACTCGAAACAGCTCGGCCAAGCGGTCGTAGAAGGTATTCTACGCTCCCATCTCGAAAAGCGTGGTTGTTATGTCGAGTTGGAAACCGAACTCCAATCATTTGAAGACAACGGAGAGCGTGTACTCGCCAAGTTGGTCAAGAGGAAGGACGGTGAAGAGACTTTTGAAACATTCGAGGCCTCGTACCTCATCGGTGCCGACGGTGCCAAAGGTGTGTGAACCAACCATGAAGCGACGTATTTGCTTATGTAGAATGGTCGGCGTATTTGGCTCCTCCCCGCACAGGTAACACCAGAAAACAAGCCGGATTGAAATTCCTGGGCGAAACTAAGCAAGAATACGGTTTTGTCGTTGGAGATATCTGTCTAGAGGTCGCAGGGGTTGACAGAGACGTAAGCCGCAATTAGAATATTTCATTTCATCCGAGGCTGATCCATAAATGACTTTCAGCACTGGCACTTCTTCGGCTGTCGATCGCCAGGGTCTGACTTGTTAGTAATAGTTTCCTATTTTCTCTATCCCTCGTTAATAGTTGATACATAAATAGTCTCACGCTTCGTGCAGCGGACGAGATTGCCTCTGATGGTTTCCAGTTCATCATGGCTGCGAAAGACTATGAACCTAAGCAGTTGATCGCGGACGAGAAGCTCATGTTCGAATGCATGTCGAAAACGATAGGATGCACAGTTAATGTCAGAAAGGTTGTCGTCAAGTCTGAGTTTCGGTAAGCTCCATCTCCACAAACACGATTTGACCATCTTACGGCTCGACACAGACCCAACGTCAGGATGGTGGACAGGTTCAGTGTTGGAAGGGTCTTTGTTGTCGGAGGCAAGTCAAACCGTGCACGTATTTGTCTCTTGGCGCTAACGTGCAGCATCCGGAGTCAGATGCGGCCCAGTACGTATATGACCAATTTTCTGTGTGCTTGGCTTGACTTCAGACTGTCAGTGTCCACAGTCCAACTGGAGCCCAGGGTTTGAATACCAGCGTCCAAGATGCCGTGGGTTATACCTCAGCCAATGCGCTACTACTTGCTAAATCGTCGACAGCTTAACCTCGCGTGGAAGCTTGCTCTCGTCTATAAAGGCCTCTCTCCAGCCACCCTGCTCGACTCGTATGATGCCGAACGCTTCCCCATCATCTCCGAGATGCTCAGCATCACCACCCGTCGTTTCCATCAGCTGCATCATGCACAAACGATCGATCGCGCCATGCAACACGACGATCGGCTGAACATGCTCGGTGTGAATTGTCGCACGAGTCCAATTGTAGTGGACGAGTTTGCGACGGCAGAACCGGTGAACGCATACCGGGTGTTAGACGAGTCGGTGTTGGTGGCAGGGGACAGGGCCCCAGATGCGCCAGAGTTGGTCAAGATGACTGGTGCAGAGACGAGGTTGTTTGACGTGTTTGGCGCGACTCGTCATACAGTGCTTGCATTCGCGCCTGATGTGGCTTTTGCGAGCGACATATCGGAGGCGTTGAATAAATATGATGTTGGGGACCTGATTCGGCCTCTGATCGTTCTCCCTCGAACGTCCGAGGTGACGAATGGTACAGTGCAGGCAGTGGAGGTGGTGATTGACCGTGGTGGACATGCTTACCGCGCATACTTGGCGAAGGAGGGAGAACAGAAGGTGGTGGTGGTCAGACCGGATGGTGTAGTGGGGGCTATCATCCATGGCGTTGAGGGTGTGCAGACCTACTTTTCCGGGATATTTGTGTAGTAGTTGACTGTCCTTGTATAATATATTCCTTACCGTCTGGTTGCACGTACTGGATGCCCATCATGTTATTGTAACCTAACCAGTAAATCGTCTGGGATACTGAACGGTGCCGGTTTCATTGGTTAGAATGCCGCCGGCAGGCGCCGGTTATGCGTTCTCCTGAACTCTATCATTTGATGGCTTGATCGAGCGAGTCGTGTTTGGCCAGTCGTTCATCTCATTGTCTTCCGGGGGGATGGTCGTTTGTTGATCAGACTTGGATAGCAATCAAGTCAAATCAATGAACGACCACCCTACCATGGCACAACTGTGATCAGCGCAGGCTGATCGAGTCGCTGAGGAACTAGGCAAGTGAGTGATTTACCGACAACCTTCCATTACTTACTAACACTGGTTCTAAGATATGGCGCACACTGGTTCTAAGTGCCACGAACTGGCTCCTCCACCGATCGCCTGTAGAGGGGCATCGGGGCCTGAGGTTAGGATCCCGTACCGTGCATTCTGACACGGCGTCCAAACCTTACTATTCAATCTCAGGGCCGTAGTACAGGTTCTATACAATACCGGCAATCGGTGGATGGCCAGAAGTACTTTTCTATAGTCAGGCTAGCTGGCCGGGTGCATCGTAAGTTCATCCTCGTCTTGCATTCGTTGCACCACCATGGCACCTTCCATTTCGCCCATTCTCGTAGTACGTCGCTCTTATTTGTTTTGATGTAGTTGCAACGGGGTGCTGATGGTATTGTCGCTAGGTCGGTGGTGGGCCGAGCGGGCTCGTCTCCGCGCTCACGTTGTTACAGAACAATGTTCCTGTCCGAATCATCGACAAGGCACCTGACTACCATGTCGGCCGTCGCGGAAGCGGAATTTGGGTACGTCTCCTAGGTCTGCTCCTGAGTGGTAGCACTGACACAGACGTTTGTTCATACGCGACAGCCCAGAACCTTTGACATATTCCATTTTCTCCGCGTACCTGAAATTCACCAGAGGGGTCAACCACCGCTCCCCATGCAGGAATACAAACCCGGTACAGTAGAAGTTGTTACCAAGACCGCTTGGATGACCACTCAGAAAGACCCCACCCCCTCGATTCCTTATGTAAGCCTGCTTGTTTTTGCACTTTGCTTATTGTTCATTGTTCTGTAGATGAACCTGAAGCTCATCAGTCAATCGATCCAGGAGGGTATTCTACGCTCTCATCTCGCAAAGTACGGTTGCTTCGTCGAGCTGGGAACCGAACTCCAATCGTTTGAAGACGACGGAGAGCGCGTGCTCGCCAAGTTAGTCAAGAGGAAGGACGGTGAAGAGGTTTTCGAAACCTTCGAGGCCTCGTATCTCATTGGAGCGGACGGTGCCAAAGGTACGTTAAGCATGAACCAATCCTTTCACTTATAGATTGATCGTCTTGTCTGTTCCTCTTTGTAGGGGTTACTCGAAAGCAGCTTGGCTTAACCTTCCTCGGCGAAACCAAGGGATTCGCGTTTGCCACTGGGGATATCTGTGTAGAGATTGAAGGAGTTGACAGGGAGGTACGTTGTCATCAACATGGCGCGAGATTTCGTCCTGAAATGACATTTAGCATTGGCACTTCTTCGGTCGTCGATCTCCAGGATGTGATTTGTGAGTTACCATTCTCTTCATTCTCTACATGTTATTTCATGCGCAACTAGTCTCATGCTCTCGCCCACGGCCGAGATTGGTCCTGATGGTTTTCAGTTCGCAATGACTTCGCAAGACTATGAACCGAGACAGTTGATCGCAGACGAAAAGCTCCTGATCGAATGTATGTCCAAAACAATCGGACGTGAAGCCAAGATCCGAAAGGTCGTCGTCATGTCCGAATTCCGGTAAGCCACGTCTCTAAAGAGGGGTTGGATGGTTTTTATATGACTCGATACAGGCCTAACATCAGGATGGTGGACAAGTTTAGTGTTGGAAGGGTCTTTGTTGCCGGAGGTAAGTTATTGAAACCGTGTGTACTCTGTTGCGCTCGCTAACTCACAACTCCTCAGATGCTGCTCAGTAAGCACGTAACAAACTTCCTTGCACGCTTGGCCTAATCCAGACCTATCAGTGTTCACAGTCCGACTGGAGGTCAAGGTTTGAATTCCAGTGTCCAAGACGCAGTAGGTTATTTTTCAACAGCTATACCATCGCGGACTGAATGATCTCAACAGCTCAACCTATGCTGGAAGCTCGCTCTGGTCTACAAAGCTCTCTCTCCAGCCACCTTGCTCGATTCGTATAACGCCGAGCGCCTCCCCATTATCTCCGAGATGCTCGACATCACTTCCAGTCGTCTCCAGCAGCTACACGAAGCACAGACGATCGATCGCGCCATACAACACGATGACAGGCTGAGCATGCTCGGCGTGAATTGTCGTACGAGTCCGGTCGTGGTGGATGAGTTTGCGACGGCAGAACCGGTGAACGCGTACCGGGTGTTGGACGAGTCGGTGTTGGTGGCAGGGGACAGGGCCCCAGATGCGCCGGAGTTGGTCGAGATGACTGGTACAGAGACGAGGCTATTCGATGTCTTTGGCGCGACTCATCATACGGTGCTCACGTTTGCGCCTGATGTGGCTTTTGCGAACGAGATCTCGGAAGCGTTGAGGAAGTATGATGTTGGGGATCTGATTCGGGCTCTGGTCGTTCTCCCTCGAACGTGTGAAGTGATAACTGGTAGGGCACAAGCAAACGTGGTGGTTGACCGGGGTGGACATGCTTACCACGCGTACTTGACTGAGGAGGGAGAGCAGAAGATGGTGGTGGTTAGACCGGATGGCGTGGTGGGAGCTATCGTGCATGGCGTTGAGGGAGTGGTGACTTACTTTTCCAGGATCTTTGTTCGATGATAACTTGTGAGGTCGTATACGAATGCAACTCATGTCACTGTTAGGTAGGCTACAGACATGTAAGTTACTTCCGAGTGCATCGATGCAACTCGTCTTTTTCACTTTGTCGTTTTTACTTGAGTAGTACACTTTCGGCTTTTGACGAGCGCCGCTCGTGCTGGTTATGTAAGACGCCCTCGACTCCGACTGATGAGGGTCTCCACTGACTGGCAATGGATCTACACGCTTATGGAGTCCTCGAACTGGCAAATCCGAGATGGAACTGGCCTGACGCGACACGGATCCAAGAATCGGGAATCAAAGTGGCCGATATCGTGTTCCTACAGCAAAGCTTTTATACCACCTGACTGTCGTGCATGGCGATAAGGGTGTGATGACTTACTTTTCCAGGATCTTCGCTCTATGATAACTTGTGAGGTTGATATATACTAATGCGACTTATATTATTTTCAGGTAGGCTACAAGATTGGGTATTTGGACAATTCCTTCTACTTTCGACGAGCGCGCTGCTTCTTCCCGCCATAGCCACCTGATCTAGTAGGGGAGTTAAGCGGTGGTCGAAGTTGAAGTCGGGAAGAACAGGGATTAATTTCTACAGAAGCACTTGGCGGTGCCAAGTTGGCGCTCAAATTGAAGATAGATGAGTCATTGGTAAGTCCTGCTACTTTGCTATTGAATGAGCATTCAAATGTACCGGCAATCTTTCATAAACTGACTTGCGCGAGCTTCCTGGATTACTCTTATAACACCATGTCCGTTACGCATCACGAACCTGTTTGGGTCTAGCATCTCGAAGAAATGTTATCTGATTAGATTATGTCCGATGCTATCCGCAGAGTCTTGAGCCTTATTTCCGTGCAACCCCGGCAACACAGCTCCTCATGATACCATAGACGCACCCTCAATCGACCCTTGATGGCCAGTGATCAGAAGCATTTATGTAAGGAATCCAACTGGGTCGACCATTTACATCGTTGATTTCCAACTCGTCCATTCATTGCAGTCACTCGTATTATGTCCCCGTCGGTTGTACCCGTGCTCGTCGTACGTCCCCGCCATTTTTGCTCTAATCAATAGGGATACTGAAGCAACCCTGTATGGTGACTAGGCTGGTGGTGGGCCAAGTGGACTTGTTGCTGCACTTACACTCCTGCAAAACCATGTCCCTGTCCGAATCATCGATAAAACAAGAGAGTATCATGTTGGCCAGCGCGCGGATGGGATTTGGGTATATCATCGTCGCTAAATATCATATTACTGAATACTGACGCAAATGTCCGCCGATTCCGCTTCACGATTTGGTAGCCTCGAAGCTTCGACCTATTTCACATCCTCCGCGTACCCGAAATCCACCAGAAAAGTAAACGACTGATGCCATTGCAGGAATACAAGCCTGGTACACTCGAGGTTGCCAACACCGCCTGGATGACCACCCATAGAGACCCAACCCCCTCGATCCCCTATGTAAGGCGCATCTACTCTGAATGCTTGTGACGTGACTCATCGTTCTGGACGTTCTGTAGATTAACCCGAAGTTCATCGGTCAACCACTTCTAGAAGGAATCTTGCGTTCTCATCTCGAAAAGTATGGTTGCTTTGTCGAGCTGGGAACAGAACTGCAGTCATTTGAAGACGACGGGGAGCGTGTGCTGGCAAAGTTAGTCAAGAGGAAGGATGTCGATGAGATCTTTGAGACCTTTGAGGCATCATACCTCATTGGGACTGACGGTGCAAAAGGTGTGTCCCAAACGTCAATCAATGCTTTCCGTGACGGATCGTGCGTTCTCTCCTTTTCTTACTCAGGAATCACGCGAAAGCAGCTCGGATTGACATTCCTTGGCGAAACTAAACACGAATTTGCATCTGTCATTGGAGATATTTGCTTAGAGGTCGAAGGTATGGACAGAGAGGTAAGCTGTTATCACTATATTCCTTATCATGTGGGAACAATTCATCTAAAATGATGGTTAGCACTGGCACTTCTTTGGCCGCCGAGCACCAGGATCTGATTTGTGCGCGACCATACCCTTCTTTCTTATCTTGATGCTTCATTTTCATCTAGTCTCATGCTTCAACCGACGGATGAGATTGCCTCCGACGGCTATCATTTCATGATGACCTCGAAAGACTATGAACCGAAACAGTTGGTTGCGGATGAGACACTCGCGTTCGAGTGCATGTCTAGAACAATCGGGCGTGAAGTAAAGATTAGAAAGGTTGTTATCATGTCAGAATTCCGGTAAGCAGAGTCTCCCGAGACAGCTGAATGGTTTTTGCACGACTCGATACAGGCCAAGCATCAGGATGGTGGATAAGTTCAGCATTGGAAGGGTTTTTGTTGCCGGAGGTGAATCCAGCCATGTACGCTCTGTCACACGCACTCACGTACAATGACTGTAGATGCGGCCCAGTATGTACTTGTCGATTCTTCCTCGTGCGCTTAGCTTGACTTGGACTTGCAGTGTACACAGTCCAACGGGAGGTCAAGGTCTGAACTCCAGTGTACAAGATGCCGTATGCTATTTCTCGGCCGATTCGCTACTTCTAGCTAAGTTTATCTGGACAGCTCAACCTTGCCTGGAAGCTTGCCCTAGTTTATAAAGGTCTCTCTCCATCCACCTTGCTCGACTCGTATACCGCCGAACGTCTCCCTGTCATCGCCGAGATGCTCAACGTTACCACGGGCAAGCTCCAGAAGTTATATGAGGAACAGACGATCGATCGCGCCATGAAACGCGAGGATCGGCTGAATATGCTTGGTGTGAACTATCGCACGAGCCCGATCGTTGTGGACGAGTTTGCGACGGCGGAACCGGTGAGTTCGTATCGGGAGTTGGACGAGTCAGTATTAGTTGCGGGAGACAGGGCCCCAGATGCTCCAGGGCTGGTCGTAGTGGCTGACGGAACTGCCACGTCGGAGGCGAGGCTGTTCGATGTGTTCGGTTCAACACACCATACCGTGCTCGTGTTCACTTCTGATGCAGCTTTGGCAAGGGAGGTCTCGCAGGCGTTGAAGAAATATGATGTTGGGAATGCGATTAGGCCTCTGATCGTTCTTCCTGGAACGTCCGAAGTCACGACCGGCAAAATGGAGGCGGCGGAGATGGTTGTCGATAGGAACGGTCATGCTTACCGTGCATACTTGACTGAGGAAGGAGAGAAGAAGGTGGTGGTGATCAGACCGGATGGCGTTGTGGGAGCTATTTTACATGGTGTTGATGGTGTGAAGACATACTTTACCAAGATCTTCTTCTAGTAGATCAATTGTTCTGTATGATACCATTACCGTTGATGTCGATTTCTTGTAGACTCATGGACTGGTTTGCCTTGTCAACTTGTGCTAGTTGGTGACTGGACGGGTCGCTCCCCTGCATTTATTTGTTCACTGACGCCCATACCACACTCCATCATACTCCTTGACAAGATCCTACTAGACTAATGGCCGTTTTCCGGCAGCAACTTGTTTACAACTTGTACACAAGTACTTACTGCGAAAGCAAATAAGTCATTGTGTAGTTTGCCACCAAGCCTAAACAGTGACCTTGTAAACAAGGTAACGTCTCGCCGGGAACCTTCATCGTTGTACAAAAAAATCAACTAACTGGATTCTTATCCGAGAATCAGCCTGGTTCTGACTTCCCGCGTCAGCCACCGCATGTGTGATTCGGCCTTTCAGGCTTCAGGAATCAGCACTTATTGCTAGGCAACTTTTTCTGTCACAGCTCACGTGATGTAGTATCCCAGTGGAGCGTATCAAACGTTGTTATAAGGTGGAATCCCATGACATGGCATGCGTGGATAGTGGCTGGCATCGCTGTGTTGAGCAAAACGGCCGCGACGACGAACACGCAGGTTGCGCCACGGTAGTGGTTATAAACTCGACTCTAACGTATTAGTAATCTACGTGTAGCTACGAGTACTTTCGGTCGAACTACGTAAATTAATCAAACACGCTGCTCATAGGTTCTCGCGCACGGGCAACTCATATGCGCTCAGGAGAAGACGCTGGAAGAAGCTTAGGTGCATTTGATGTCGGCCATTCATCGAATCACTGCCTCACTGCGCGAAAATGGCCATTCAGATGATGATATCCAACGGCATCTATGGTACGAGTTTCCCACTTAAGGTTGACTCTACAAACAGATCCAAATTGCTGAAGCCGTTATAACATTGGTGTATTACATTGGCGCTAGCATACAGGCTCTTATCGAGGAATTGGTTTTTTGGCGATGACCATGAAGCCTTCCGTTGCGCCCGTACTCGTGGTACGTTACTCTTATTTTATTTTATTTTATTGATTCGATCTGCAGGGGTGCTGATATTATGGTTGCTACCTAGGTTGGTGGTGGGCCAACTGGACTCGTTGCTGCACTTACGTTGTTACAAAACGACATCCCTGTCCGAATCGTTGAAAAGGCACCTGGCTACCGTGTTGGCCAGCGCGGGTGTGGACTTTGGGTACGTCTCCACAGACCTGCTGTCGAGGAACACTGACGCAGACGTCTTCGCATACTTGATAGCCCAGAACTTTCGACTTGTTCCATTTTCTCCGCGTGCCCGAAATTCACGAGAAGAGTAAGCTGCCGCTGCCTGCACAGGAATACAAACCTGGCACGTTAGAAGTCGTCAAGACCGAGACGGTTACTCACAAAGACCCCACTCCCTCGATCCCTTATGTAAGGCTTGCTTTTCCCTTTACTTATTGATGACGACTCATTGTTCTGTAGATTCACTGGAAGCACATTGGCCAACCGCTCCAGGAGAGTATTCTGCGCTCTCATCTTGGAAAGTATGACTGCTTCGTCGAACTGGGAACTGAACTCCAATCGTTTGAAGACGACGGAGAGCGCGTGCTCGCCAGGTTAGTCAAGAGGAGGGACGGTGAAGATATATTCGAAACCTTCGAGGCCTCATATCTCATTGGAGCGGACGGTGCTAAAGGTACGTCACCGAAGTGTGAGCAAATGCATTAGACTTCATGGATTAAATGTCCTTGCTTTTCCCCTTGCAGGAGTCACCCGAAAGCAACTTGGGCTAACCTTCCTCGGCGAGACGAAGCAAGAATTTGCTGCGGTCATTGGAGATATCTGTCTAGAGATCGAAGGGGTCGACAAAGAGGTAAGCTGCCGTCGTACGATGTGGGGATGATTCATTCTGAAATGCGGCCTAGCACTGGCACTTCTTTAATCGGCGGTCACAAGAATACGATTTGTGGGTAATCGTTTTCTCCATTCTCCTCTTTATATTTCATGTGCAGCTAGTCTCATGCTTCGGCACATGGATGAGATTGGCCCTGATGGATTCCAGTTCGCGATGATCTCGCATGACCATGAACCGAAACAGTTAATTGCAGATGAGAAGCTCATGTTCGAATGCATGTCCAAAACGATTGGACGCGAAGTGAACGTTAGAAAGGTCGTCACCATGTCAGAATTCCGGTAAGTCCCGTCACAAAGACGGCTGGATAGTTTTTACACGACTTGACACAGGCCTAACATACGGATGGTGGACAAGTTCAGTGTTGGGAGGGTTTTTGTTGCCGGAGGCGAGTCAAGCTGTGTACTCTCTGTCGTCCGGACTTATTCACAATGTCTGCAGATGCGGCCCAGTATGTACTTGGCCATTATTCCTCTCGCGCTCAGCTTTACCTGGAGCCCCCAGTGTTCACAGTCCGACTGGAGCTCAAGGCTTGAACTCCAGTGTCCAAGACGCCGTATGTTATTCCTCAACAGCGTACCATCACAGACTGAATCATATCTACAGCTCAACTTGACCTGGAAACTTTCCCTAGTTTACAAAGGTCTCTCCCCAGCCGCTTTGCTCGACTCGTATAGTGAAGAACGCCTTCCCATTATTGCCGAGATGCTCGACATCACTTCCAACCGTCTCCAGCGTCTATTTCATGCGCAGACGATCGATCGTGCCATGGAACGCGAAGGACGGCTGACCATGCTTGGAGTGAATTGTCGCATGAGTCCGATCGTGGTGGACGAGTTTGCGACGTCTGAGCCACTGAACGCCTATCGGGTGCTGGACGAATCGGTGTTGGTTGCGGGAGACAGGGCGCCAGATGCGCCGAAATTGATTAGGGTGACTGGCGCAGAGACGAGGTTGTTCGACATCTTTGGCGCGACACATCATACGGTACTCACATTTGTGCCTGACTTGACTTCGGCGAGGGAGGTCTTGCAAGCTTTGAAGAAGTATCCTGTTGGGGATGCGATTCGGCCTCTGGTCGTTCTTCCTGGAGGCAAGGCGACGACTGGCTGGGCCCAAGCAAATGTGGTGGTCGACCACGGTGGACATGCTTACCACGCGTACTTGACTAAGGAAGGAGAGCAGAAGGTGGTGGTGGTTAGACCGGATGGCACGGTGGGAGCTATCGTGCATGGCGTTGCGGGTGTGGAGACATACTTCGCAAAGATCTTTATCCAGTAGTAAGCAGGTTGTTTTGTATATTATATGTACTATACGGCATCAACGCGACCGAATGCGACTCATAATGGCAGGACTGACATACTGCCTTGCAATCTTGCAATGGGTATCCACGGAATGATCAGGTTTCGGGTGTGCTGTACCCATTTGTACTGCTCTAGCAGGAGTCGACTCTAATTCAACGAACATTCAGAACGATTGCTCAGCACGGCATTGTAAGTTGTGAATATCTATTTAGTTGTGTTCCTTGCTTAGCTGTCCTCACGTCAGAGGAGACACATCGCGCAGTAAACGACGACGGGTGGATAGTGGCGATGGAGAGGTAAAGCTGTTTCTTTACAGCCTGACCATCACTTGCTTGAATATGTACAGAAGCCATTTTCTGACATCGAATACGATGATCTGCAAGATCATGAGTTGCCCCCTGGAATACTACTGGAAATGCAAGATCGGCAACGATATTTCGAAGGACAACTGGGCAGGGCGGGGGCAATTGCTGATGACGCAGATAACATGAGAGGGGTGGCAGATGTACAGGCCGCATTCAAGGAACTTCTAAACGGGTTGAACAGATGTTCAGTCAAGTGAGTTCCGCTTGGACATTTGTGTACAACTGATCCACAATTGAACTTGGCAGCTGAGACTAGACAAAAAATCTGGCGATGCAGCGTTGTTGTTCATGACACAGAACGTGGCCTCACGATTAGACATCAAGACGAAGAAATGTACGTGCTTGTTGTCGTCTCAGTGACTTCTCTGTTCTTAGTCTTTTTTTGCCCTAGCCGACTTTCCTCCAGACTTGTTCCGTCAGCTCACGACGCGTCAAACGGCTGCCAACGAATTCCTCCGACAATTTTGGACGTCGATCTATCCGCCACCTTCTGACGTCCCTACTGCGACCTCAACCGCTGCGCAACGATCAGCAAAAGCTGCCAAGATGGCAGGATACCTCGGAAGGACACATGAAAAGGTGGACGCGCTCGTGAGAGCTGCAGTGTTGGAAGGCGTGGAAGGAAATAGGGTCGTCGTGGTGAGTGAATCGTTTGTTTTGGTTCTCATTGAAAAAGCGATACGTCGGATCATATCGTTCATAGGCCATGAAACCTCTGACGGATGCCGTGGGTCATGCATTGGCGTTTCATCGTGCGAGGACCTGGAGGGTGCTTTCGATTTAACCTCAGGAAGCTTATGTAATCTCGGCGCCGCTTTGTTCGGGATTCCCCTGAGGAACTAGGCAAGTAAGTGATTTACCGACAACGTGCGGCACGCATACATTGTTTCCATTACTTACTATTTGATGTCAGTGGTTCTAAATGCCACGAACTGGCTCTTCCGCCGATCACCTGCAGAGGGGCACGGGGGCCTAAGGTTAGGGTCCCGCCCCGCGCATTCTGGCACAGCGCCCAAACCTTACTATTCAATCTCAGGGCCGCAGTGCAGGTTCTACACAATACCGGCAATCGGTGGATGGCCAGAAGTACTTTTTATAGGTCAGGCTAGCTGGCCGGTTGCATCGTAAGTTCATCCTCATCTTGCATTCGTTGCACCACCATGGCACCTTCCATTTCGCCCATTCTCGTAGTGAATCCCTCTTATTCGTTTTGATGCAGTTGCAACGGGGTGCTGATGGTATTGTCTAGGTCGGTGGTGGGCCGAGCGGGCTCGTCTCCGCGCTCACGTTGTTGCAGAACAACGTTCCTGCCCGAATCATCGACAATGCACCTGACTACCATGTCGGCCGTCGCAGAAGCGGAATTTGGGTACGTCTCCTAGGCCTGCTCCTCAATGGTAGCGCTGACACAGAGGTTTGTTCATGCGTGGCAGCCCAGAACCTTTGGCATGATGTATTTTCTCCGCGTACCTGAAATTCACCAGAGTCGACCGCCGCTCCCCATGCAAGAATATAAACCTGGTACAGTAGAGGTTATTACCAAAACCGCTTGGATGACCGTTCAGAAAGACCCTACCCCCTCGGTTCCTTATGCAAGTCTGCTTGTCTTTGCACCTTTTGCTTATTTGACGATGGTTCATTGTTCTGCAGATGAATCTGAAGCTCGTCAGTCAATCGATCCAGGAGGGTGTTCTACGCTCTCACCTCGCAAAGTACGGCTGCTTCGTCGAGCTGGGGACCGAACTTCAATCGTTTGAAGACGGCGGAGAGCGCGCGCTCGCCAAGTTAGTCAAGAGGAAGGACGGTGATGAGATATTCGAACCCTTCGAGGCCTCGTATCTCATTGGAGCGGACGGTGCCAAAGGTGCGTTAAGCATGAACCAATCCTTGCACTTATAGATTGATCGTCTTTGCTGTTCCTCTTTGTAGGGGTTACTCGAAAGCAGCTTGATTAACCTTCCTCGGCGAAACCAAGGGATGCATTCGCGTTTGCCACTGGGGATATCTGCGTAGAGATCGAAGGAGTTGGCAAAGAGGCATGTTGTCATCAACATAGCGCGAGATTTCGTCCTGAAATGACATTTAGCGCTGGCACTTCTTCGGTTGCCGATCTCCAGGATCTGATTTGTGAGTGGCCATTCTCTCCATTCTCTACATGGCATTTCATGCGCAACTAGTCTCATGCTCTCGCCCACGGCCGAGATTGGTCCTGATGGTTTTCAGTTCGCAATGACTTCGCAAGACTATGAACCGAGACAGTTGATCGCAAACGAAAAGCTCCTCATCGAATGCATGTCCAAAACAATCGGACGTGAAGCCAAGATCCGAAAGGCTGTTGTCATGTCCGAATTCCGGTAAGCCACATCTCCAAAGACAGTTGGACGGTTTTTACATGGCTCGATGCAGGCCTAACATCAGGATGGTGGACAAATTTAGTGTTGGAAGGGTCTTTGTTGCCGGAGGTAAGTCATTGAAACCGCGTGCACTCTGCCGCGCACGCTAACTCACACTGTCCTCAGATGTTGCCCAGTAAGCACGTAACTGATTTCATTGCACACTTAGCTTAATCCAGACCTATCGGTGTTCACAGCCCGACTGGAGGTCAAGGCTTGAATTCCAGTGTCCAAGACGCCGTAGGTTATTTTTCACGCCATACAACACGACGACCGGCTGAGCATGCTCAGCGTGAATTGTCGCACGAGTCCGATCGTGGTGGATGAGTTTGCGACGGCAGAACCCGTGAACGCACACCGGGTATTGGACGAGTCGGTGTTGGTGGCGGGGGACAGGGCCCCAGATGCGCCAGAGTTGGTCAGAATGGCTGGCGCAGAGACGAGGCTATTCGATGTCTTTGGCGCGACTCATCATACGGTGCTCACGTTTGCGTCTGATGCGGCTTTTGCGAACGAGATCTCGAAAGCGGTGAAGAAGTATGATGTTGGTGATCTGATTTGGCCTCTGATCGTTCTTCCCCGAGCGTCCGAGGTGTCGACTGGTGGAGCACAAGCAAACGTGGTGATTGACCGCAGTGGACATGCATACCACGCGTATTTGACTAGGGAAGGAGAGCAGAAGCGGTGGTGGTGGTTAGACCGGATGGCGTGGCGGGAGCTATCGTGCATGGCGTTGAGGGTATAGTGACTTACTTTTCCAGGATCTTTGTTCAATGATAATTGTGAGGTCGATATGTACGAATGCAACTCATATTACTGTCCAGGTAGTAGGGATGCAATTCGTCTCTACACATGCAGCTTTTGACTCTGAGCGCGCTACTTCGGGGTTATGTAAGAATAAAGCTGTGTTACAGGGCCCCTCATTCGAAACCCAGTGACTACGACATCTTCTAGCAACAATGGATCAACATGCTTATGGACTCCTCAAACAAGCAATTCAATGGGACTGGCCTGAGATGAGATGGATCCAAGATATGGGAAATCCAGGTGGCTGATATCATGTTCCTACAGCAAAGCTTTTATACCACCTCATCAAGCAATCTCAAAAGTTGGGTGGTACTGTGTTGCATCAGTTCTGGACACAACTTGGCAACTGTGATGTAAAACTGGAGGAAAACAGTTGGTCATGACTCTTTCTCTCAGCATATGTCTCAATCACATTGATTGCAGTTGAACATCTGAAACAGGAAGAGTTTGTGTCACCAGAAAGGACTGTCAAGGTATTGTTCCACAGACTTGATCTCAAATGCATCAAATTCGACCACATATTCAAGATGGCATCAGAATACTTTACTAGTATTGGTGTCACATGTGAATACAGTTGTTCAGTCACTCCCATATATTTGACCATCAGTAGTCATGAACCCAGGTGGGAAAAAATCTGGGACAAGTACTGAGTTCTCTGTCAGTGATACCATCAAGTCTGAGACAGAAGAGCTCTTGGGTGAACTTGCTGATGAAAGTATTTGGACACAAAAGCAGTCATCTCTGAAGGAATTGGTGTGCATACATTCATTTTGAAGCCTCCCTTTCTCTTTATCACCCTATCCAACTTGCAGGCCTTTCAACGTGATGGGAGTTCCTGCCTATTCACTAATTTTCAATTTCTACCTATGGAAGAATTTGGAGTAGAGCCTTACCTAGCACACATCATTCCAAACTCAATACACAAAAAGGTTTGTCTTTATTCATCACAATCAGTCATCTTTTTCTCTGAGTCTCAACTTTCAATTAGGATGCCACTCTGGGGTGTTTATCAATATTTGCTGGTTCAACTGTTGTTGATGAGATCATGAATCACCTGAATTCCCTCAGCAATGTTGTCAATATGGATGCCCATGCCCATTCTCCATTTGATAAGCTCAAGTGGGGTATTGAAGCAATTGAAGTAAGTGGACAGGTAATATTTTTATTCCTGCCACATCATTGTTACTAATGCATTGATCAGATGAAATATTTCTTTCAAATGGTCCCTGAGGACCCTTTGAATCACACACCAGGAGGCATCACTTTGACAGAGGGTGCTGAGATTCAATTTGGCAGAAATGACCCACAACTCAAGAAACCTAGTCCAATGTTGTGCAACCTGCACCTTGCAGTAGCTCGTGTTCTTAGGATGAGTGCTGCTGATGATGTCATTTTGCAGATGAAGGATGATGCAGATGATGAAGGATGCAATGGCCTCTTCATTGCCTCCAATGAATATCTTTCTATGTTGGATGCCAAACTCCATCTTATTGGTGGAACCATAATTGTGTAGTTTTATTTCTCACATTCAAAAATCACTGGCTTTAGTACTGAGTGAATATACAATTACTTCTGACAAGCATGCTGCTTCTTCCCACCATGGCCACCTGATCTAGTTGGGGAGTTAAGTGGCAGTTGAAGTCAGAAAGAGCCAGGACCAACTTCTACAGAAGTACTTGGCATTCAAGTTGAAGATAGATGAGCCATCAGTGAGCCCTGCTACTTTGCTATTGAACAAGCATTCATATGTGCCATCAGATGAAGTAAGGAATTATTTGCTATCTTTCATAAACTGACTCACATGAGCTTCATCAGGGAAAACCTCCCAGTCATAATTCACAGGAATACTTGTGTATTCGCTAGGAATATACTATAATACTATATAATATCTGATAATACTCATATTCTATAGAATACCTCATATTACTTCATATTACTAGTATCTAATAGCCCCCACTGTTAAAAAAAATAATGTTTCCAGAATATCTAATAATTTCTGATAATTATCATAGATATGCTGGTATTTATAGCCACATTTTCATGTAATTAGCAAGATTTATCTAGACTATAGACTGTAGTATTTCTCGAATACACTTTTGTGTAACTGTCATCTTAACACTTGCAATCTTTCTTACTACACTTTGTATGTTGTCTTTAGTACCACACTTGGACTTTCATAGTAGACACTTTGAGTTTATATCCAAACACTTGTCTTATTGCACTATTATATGTACTAAGAACATATACAAAAGTGTAGTAAAAATGCGAACAAAAATGTACCAAAGTGTAGTAAAAAAGCATACAAAAGTGTACTAACAAGTCTACCAAAGTGTAGAAAAAAGTATAGCAAAGTGTAGTAAAAAAGCGTACAAAAGTGTACTAACAAGTCTACCAAAGTGTACAAAAAAGTGTAGCAAAGTGTAGTAAAAAAGCGTACAAAAGTTCTACCAAAGTGTACAAAAAAGTGTAGCAAAGTGTAGTAAAAAAGTGTACAAAAGTGTACTAACAAGTCTACCAAAGTGTACAAAAAAGTGTAGTAAAAAAGTGTACTAACAAGTCTACCAAAGTGTACAAAAAAGTGTACAAAAAATGTAGTAAAAAAGTATACAAAAGTGTAGCAAGGTGTAGTAAAAAAGTGTACAAAAGTGTACTAACAAGTCTACCAAAGTGTACAAAAAAGTGTACAAAAAGTGCAGTTAAAAAGCGTACAAAAGTCCCCCAAAGTGTACCAGCAGAAAGTGTAGCAAAAAAGCGTACAAAAGTGTATTGAGTAAATGAACAGAAGTTTAGTCCAAAATTCTGAAGTCAGAGACAATTAGTTATCCTAATGATGAACAAGCAACAACAAGAAAAGTGGTCATAAACACATTGACTTGTTGTGCATTAAAAAGTGTAGCTAAAGGCTAAGACGACTACCAAAAGTGTTAGTTGTGCCCACCCCCTTATGGTAGATTTGGTCATTTGTTTGGTCCAGTTTGCCCTGAGGCGCAAGAGGTGTGAGTTTTAGTGTCCACTAAATCATGTTTTTTGGGTTTTTTGACTTAGGCAATTTTTGAATACAGTGGCAGTGTAAATAAAGTGTACAGACACTACTGAAAGTTCTAACACAACGCATTTACTACACTTTTGGTACACTTTTGGTACACATTTTGGTACACTCTGGTAGACTTGTAGGTACACTTTTGTCCACTTTTTTAATGCACTTTGGTACACTTTTGTCAACACTCTGGTACACTTTCCTAGACTTGTTGGTACACTTATGTCCGCATTTTCACTACACTTTGGTACACTTTTGTCTACACTCTGGCACACTTTTGTACACTTGTTGGTACACTTATGTCCAATTTTTTACTACACTTTGGTACACTTTGCTAGGCTTGTTGGCACACTTCATAGACTTGGTACACTTTTGTTCGCTTTTATAATACACTTTGCTACACATTTTTCTACACTCTGATACACTTTGGCAGACTTGTTGGTACACTTTTGTACGCTTTTTTCCTACACTTTGCTACACTTTTTTTCTACACTTTGGTACACTTTGGTACACTTATGTATGCTTTTTTACTACACTTTGCTACACTTGTTGGTACACTTATGTACGCTTTTTTCCTACACTTTGCTACACTTTTTTTCTACACTTTGGTACACTTATGTACGCTTTTTTCCTACACTTTGCTACACTTTTTT
Source organism: Spongiforma cf. squarepantsii (assembly GCA_038094135.1). Taxonomy (NCBI): domain Eukaryota; kingdom Fungi; phylum Basidiomycota; class Agaricomycetes; order Boletales; family Boletaceae; genus Spongiforma; species Spongiforma cf. squarepantsii. The sequence goes on along the minus strand of JBBPTK010000116.1, from coordinate 7,496 downwards.
TCTACACTTTGGTACACTTTGGTACACTTGTTGGTACACTTATGTACGCTTTTTTACTACACTTTGGTACACTTTTTTCTACACTTTGTCATACTTTGGTACACTTGTTGGTACACTTATGTACACTTTTTTACTACACTTTGTTCTACACTTTGGTACACTTTGGTACACTTGTTGGTAGACTTATGTACGCTTTTTTACTACACTTTTTTCTACACTTTGGTACACTTTGGTACACTTGTTGGTACACTTATGTACACTTTTTTACTACACTTTGCTACACCTTTTTCTACACTTTGTCACTTTGGTACACTTGTTGGTACACTTATGTATGCTTTTTTACTACACTTTTTTCTACACTTTGGTATACTTTGGTACACTTGTTGGTACACTTATGTACGCTTTTTTACTACACTTTGGTACACTTTTTTCTACACTTTGGTACACTTGTTGGTACACTTGTTGGTACACTTATGTACACTTTTTTCCTACACTTTTTTCTACACTCTGGTACACTTATGTACACTTTTTTACTACACTTTGCCACACTTTTTTCTACACTTTGTCATACTTTGGTACACTTGTTGGTACACTTATGTACGCTTTTTTACTACACTTTTTTCTACACTTTGGTACACTTATGTATGCTTTTTTACTACACTTTGGTACATTTTTTTCTACACTTTGGTACACTTGTTGGTACACTTATGTACACTTTTTTCCTACACTTTTTTCTACACTCTGGTACACTTTGGTATACTTTTTTCTCCACTTTTGTACACTTGTTAGTACACTTTTGTTCACTTTTTTACTACACTTTTGTCCACTTTTTTGCTATACTTTGGTATAGTCTTTCTACACATTGGTTAACTTATTGCTATACTACACTTCTTAATTATAAACAGTATAATTATAGTAATAATACCTATAATTATTGCAACTGTTACGATTTGTACCTTGTGGCTGTACTTATTTCTTCCAATCTTCTCCCGGCTACGCCACAGCCTCATTGTTGTTTCATCATCTCGTGTACCATCTTCTGATCTTCTCTTGGCTGTGTCACAGCTCCGTTTCTTGATGTTTCACCTTGACACACTTCTCTCAGCTATACCACAGCCTCGACACCACTATCCCATTCTCATTTTCTGTTAGTATATAAACCCTAGCAGTAACGACTCTGTTCCTTAGCTTAGACCTCCCAGGCCTCCACCCGGAATCCACTCTCTGCTCATCTCTGAACCCTTGAACCCTTGAGGTGCCCTGTTCCACCATATGAACAGTAAGTCTTAGAACCTCAAACCTCTGACCTCTGACTTTCCAGTTTCCTGGGTGCTTGTCCTGCCTTGACATGACTCTTTGTGAGATCCTTGGCAGTGCCAAGTGTAACAAAAGGTCTAAGCTCTTTCTCTCTGCACCTGTTATCGAACAGAGCCCCTCACCATTCCCTCCCAACGACCCACTACCCGCTCCCCTTGGAGTGCCCATTGTTCCTGAAACCCTAGACCCTCGGACGACTCTTCTACTGAAAGAGGTCCTACTCTTCGAATCCCCGACTCCTTTGACTCTGATCCAGATACTCCCCTCGATACTGAAGAAGGAGATCTTACTGCCCTAGACCTCGCCCACCACCTTTCTGCTGCTGCCTCAATACCCAGACAGCAAACCCCACTGTCTCCCACCCTGATCACACAGACTGGACGAATCTTTGAACCACCCCCTCGACCCCCCACTCCACCAGTCACTATGTCCTCTTCTAAACCGACTGAACTCCACCTTGGTGTCCCTGGAGACTTTGACGGATCCTATGACAAATCCACCAGCTGGCTTGCTGCCATTCACATCTATCTCACCATTAATAAACAGGTGTATGACACCAATGCTAAGCAAGTCAGCTATGTTCTATCCTTCATGACCAAAGGGCCTGCCCTTAGTTGGGCTGACAACTGTAGAGCCAAAGTCCTGAAGAAGTCTCCCCCTGACTTCAGGACCATGGATGAGTTTGTTAAAGACTTCAAGGCAGCCTTCGAACATGTCGATACCAAGAACAATGCCATCATTTGGCTCAATGTCACCTGTGTAGGGAAAAACCTCCCTCTCGTCACCTATATCGCTGAATTCAAAAACAAGGCAACCCTTAGTGGAATCACTGATGCCAACACCCTGATCCATTACTTCTCATATGGCATCCTGCTCCCCTTATTTCAACAAGTCCTTTGGATGAAGAAAGTCCCTACCACCATTGAAGAATGGTATACCAAGGCTGCCCTCTTCCAAGCCCAATGGGAGAGGTCTGAAACCATTGCCAAGGCTTGAAAGAACCCCTCCTCATTCCATGTACCCATGCAACACTCATCTACCTCCCCTACTTCCTCCAAAAAGGAATGAGACCCTGATGTGATGGATGTCGATGTCGTCAAAGTGACCAAACTAACTCCTGAAGAACGCAAACACTGCCAAGAGAAAGGACTCTGTTTCCGCTGTCATCGACCTGGACATTTGTCCACCGCTTGTCCCAACTTTTCCTCATCCTCAAAGAAGGATTCTCCTAAGCCTTACAAGAAATTTCCCTTGAAGGTGGCTAAGGTCAAAGAGGTTGAAGAAAGCAGTGAGGAATCTACAGTGGATGTCGCTAATGTAAATTTCTCAGATTTTTGAATCGGAGGGCTTCGTCGATGCAAGTCTCCTCCATCTCCTCTCCTCATGTACTTGTAGCAGATAAGACCAAGAAATTGATTCATATTCCCTTGTCTATCTGCTCCTTGATCAAAGACATCGACACCCGCACCCTCATAGACTCTGGTGCTATGGTTAACTGCCTTGACTACTCCTTCGCCAAGAAACACCAAATCCCCCTCCTACACCTAGACAAAGAAATCCTGGTATGAAACGTTGATGCTATCATGAACAAAAATGGCAACATCAAATTCTCTGCCTCTCTTCCCCTCGACATTGCAGGAGTTTGCCGAACAGTCAAATTCCACGTCCTACAATGTGGAAATGAAAGTCTCATCCTAGGGCTTCCTTGGCTACAGATGGTCAACCCCATCATCGATTGGACAAAGAAAACCCTTTCCTTCCCCATTCCTAAAACCATGTCACCATTCACACCCTCGCCACTCCACTCAACCTTAGAAAACCCTCCTCACCATCTCTTCATTCAAAATGTCAACACCGACCCTATCTCTGACTCTCGACTCTTTGATTACCTTGACCACAACCTTGGATACTGATACCCTCATATTGCCATCAAACATCTTACGGTTGATCAAATCGTTAGATGCAGCAAGTGTTTCACCTGGACTACTCCCCTCCTCATCCAAAAACTCACTATGGCCACCAAACTAGCCATTGTGGCAGAAAAGACTAAACCAAAGATGACTTTACCCATCGAATACGCCATGTTCTCTTCTGTCTTCTCCAAGGAATCCACAGATCACATTCCTCCTTCTCGTCCTTATGATCACGAGATAAATCTAAGGATACCTTCGTTCCCAAAGATGCCAAACCCTACCCACTCACACCTATGGAACGCACCGCCGCTGACGTGACCTTCATCGATGAAAATCTCACAGCCGGGAAAATTTGTCCTTCGTCCTCTCCCCAATCTTCCCCATTCTTCTTTGTCAAAAAGAAAGATGGTGGTCTCCACCCTTGTCAAGACTATCGCTACCTCAATGAACATACCATCTGTGATGTCTACCCTCTTCCCCGCATCCCTGACCTCATTGATCACCTCAAAGGGGCTAAACTCTTTACCAAGTTCGACATCAGATGGGGATATAACAATGTCCGGATCAAAGATGGTCACCAGTGGAAAGGTGCCTTCAAAACCCATCGAGGGCTCTTCGAACCCATGGTCATGTTCTTTGGCATGACCAACTCTCCAGCCACCTTTCAGCATTTCATGAACGACTCCTTTTGTGATATGATTGCTGAAGGATGGCTGGTCATTTACATGGATGATCTCCTTATCTTCTCCCCCAATTCCCAACTTCATGAGAAACAAACTAAACGTGTCCTCCAATGCATGCAGGAACTCGATCTTCATCTCAAACTGGAAAAATGCACCTTTGCCACATCCTCTGTTGAATACCAGGGCATGATCGTCCGCCCAGATGAAGTGGCTATGGACCCTATGAAACTCTCAGGGATCAAGGAGTGGCCCAAACCCACCTCGATTAAAGGAGTCTGGTCATTCCTTGGTTTTGCCAATTTCTACCAACAATTCATCCCCAACTTCTCCACACTCGCTTGACCCCTCCTTGATCTCCTCAAGAAAACCTCTACATGGCTCTGGGGAAAAGTCCAGTCTTCCTATTTCCAGAAACTCAAAGACACCTTCCTCTCAGAACCTGTCCTTTCCATCCTTGATCATTCCAAACCATTCACCATTGTCACCAATGCCTCAAAATTTGCCTCCAGTGGTGTTCTCCTCCAACTGGATGCAAATGGTCAATGGCATCCTTGTTCCTATCTCTCCCAGACCTTTTCCCTTGCTGAAAGAAACTATGACATCTACGATCGTGAACTCCTTGCAATCATCTGTGCCCTCAAGACCTGGCATCATTACCTCCATGGCTCTTCAACCCCTGTCCAGGTCTTCACAGACCACAAAAACCTCACTTATTTCCACCAACCTAAAAACCTTAATCATTGCCAAGCATGCTGGCTCCTCGACCTCGCCGACTTTGATCTCAAATTGATTCATGTCCCTGGCAAACAACTTGCCAGACCAGATGCTCTTTCCCATCGTCCTGACCTTTGCCCCAATGACTCCTCGGATAATTCCTCTGTCACCCTTCTACCCGATTCCCTCTTTATCTGCCTCATTGACACTGCCCTCTCTAACCGCATCGCCCAATCCTCTGTCTCTGACCCTCTCGTCCTCAATACCCTTCAGGCTCTTCAAGGCAATATCCCCCTGAAATTCCGTTCCTGCTTATCGGAATGGTCCTTTGATGTGGGCCTCCTCTGCTACAATGGCTGTGTCTACGTCCCTCCCCATCCCGACCTCTGTCGCTCTATTCTCGCTTCCTTCCATGACCATCCCTCTGCTGGCCACCCTAGCTATCTCAAAACCCATCAACTATTATCTCATGAATTCTGGTGGTCCAGCCTTGCTCACTTCATTCATGCTTATATTGCCGGCTGTGCTTCCTGCCAACAGCATAAAGTTAACACTCATCCCACAATTGCTCCCCTCTCTCCTATCTGCTCCATCGCTTTCCGACCATTCCAACAGCTGAGCTGCGACCTTTGTTGAGAATCGAGTATTCTTTATTAATATTTGACCTTAACCTTAACTCAATTCTAGATTGGATTTATCTATTCTTTATAGGTTTCAATCTCACGCTATTCATATTACTCATAGGATATGACAAGGTCAATTCTCATACATGTTTCATTTATGTATTTAGATGAAACAATCAGAACATTCCAAGGGAACGTTCTAGACTTGTTTCATATATTCATTTCACTTATTCCACATCATACGATTAGAGCTCCTTTAGCTATTGGCTAGTTACCTACTTGTTTATAGATAGGAATACATAGATACAAACATGTATCTATAGTATAAAAGGACAGGACTTTAGGTCCTTCGTCCTCATTGAAGTTTTACTTCTTTCTTCCATCTCATCGCTCTAAGACCTTCAAGTCTTATTCACTCACCCAACCAACCCTTTCTAGTTCTTTACACCCAAGTAAGTACTCTATCCTCAAGTACTATCTGCCTCCCTTTCGTTCGCTGCTATAGAGAGTGGTCTACACTTTCTATAACCTTATCACAGACCTTCCTCTCTCTTCAGGTTTTGACTCTCTCCTGGTCATGGTCAACCATGGGCTTAGTAAGGGGGTGATTCTCTGCCCTACTAAGAAAACCGTATCCGCCAAAGGTGTTGCTGCACTTTTCTACCACAAAGTTTTCCTCCGATTCGGCCTCCATGACTCCCTTATCTCTGACCAGGGTCCACAGTTTGCCTCTGTGTTTGCCAAGGAACTTGCTCACCTTGCAAACTACAAACTTGCTCTCTCCACTGTGTACCACCCTCAGTCTGATGGGGAAACTGAATGCGTTAATCAAGAAGTCGAAACCTTCCTCCGAATCTACTGTCACGATAACCCCACCTCTTGGACTGAACATATTACTATGGCTGAGTTCGCTCATAATCATAGACCACACTCCGTCACAGGCAAATCCCCCTTCTTCCTTATGATGGGGTACAAACCCTGCTCACTACCTACCCTTGTAGCTGAAACCTCTCTTCCTGCTGTGGAAAATCACCTCAAAGACCTTTCTAAAGCTCAAGATGAAGCCCTTGCCGCTCATGAACTCGCCTGTCAGGTGATGAAAGCCCGTTCCCAGAAAGGTTTTACTCCCTGGTCTAAGGGAGATAAGGTGTGGTTAGAAGCACGCAATCTCTGCTGCCCTTCTGCTTCCCCCAAGTTCCTTCCAAAGTGAGAAGGTCCATTTGAAATTCTTAACATTCTATCCCTGATCACCTATCGCCTCCAAATTCCCAAAACCTGGAAAATACACCTGGTCTTTCATGCTTCTCTCTTATTGTCCTATTGCGAAAACCCCGTCCATGGCCCGAACTTCCCTGCTCCACCACCTGACCTCATCAAAGGCAAAGAAGAGTACAAAATCGAAAAGATTCTCCATCATTGTGGTCCACCCAATTTCCGCTCCTTCCTAGTCTGGTGGAAAGGCTATACTTCCAAAGAAGACTTGTGGCTTCCCGAAAAAGAACTCTCTCATCCATGGACCATCCTTGAAAATTATAAAAGATCCCATCCCAAGGTCTTTCCCCTTAGATTCCTTTGTACTCGACGCGACTCTACATGAGCTCCTCATACCACCTACCAATTGATCTAAATCCCACACTTGAATACCATGGCCATTCCCATCTCCCTCTCTGACTGTATCTCTGCTCAATGCCCCCCTTCTTCCCCTCTTGCCACTCAACCACCTGTAAATGCCGACCTCCTTTCCAGGATCTCCTCCCCACCTCCATCCTCTCTCGAAACGGAATCCTCTGTTACCAACTCAACCACCCCTGATACCCCTGTTGCAATTCCCCTGTCGCCTCTCCCTTCGATCCCCTCTCCTATCTCTCCTACCACTAGTTCCCCTTTCTCTTCTCGACCCCCTGCTATCCCCTTCATTGTCAACTCGCCTCCTCAAGATGACTGGACCCTTTGCATTCCATGGACCGCACTCGCCACCTCCCCGAATGACTCTATGCCCAACGACCACCGCATGTATTTTACTGCCCAACTTTCATCAGAAAAAACCTATGCTTGAAAATTGTATCAAATTACTACTATTTGTGATAAAATATCTCAAATAATCACTATTTACAAATAATCTCACATTATTGACAATTTATGACTTTTTCCTGGTCCTCTAAAATCATTCAGATAATTTCCGATAATTTTATGAAATTTCTGATAATTCTCAAGAATATACAGAATATATGTGAATAATACTGTTT
>JBBPTK010000115.1:0-27640 GCA_038094135.1 Spongiforma cf. squarepantsii | reverse complement strand
AGACCGGTTGCAACCAGTTGGCAACTGCAGTTGCGAATTTTCAAAACAAGGCAACCTGCAACTGCAGTCCTATCGCAACCAGTTGCGGTCCAGTCCGGTTGCCAGTTGCGCAACCAGTTCGCAACTGAACTTTAAAACACTATGGCAATGAAAGTGTACTTCATGATGAATGAGGCACTATACAATGATGATGCAAGAGTGCTTGTCTTTCTGAGTAAGATGACAAAGGGAAATGGAGTCCCCTTTGCTGAAGCGTGGTATACAAAGATCAGTGACCCCACCATGGCACCTGCCAATTGGACCTTTGCCAAGGTACTCAAGGACTTTTAGGCAATGTTCTTTCCATTCAATATTAAAGAAGAGGCTCAAAGAAAACTTTGCCCTCTGACAGAATACTTCAGATCATGAAGGGGGTTTCCAGAAATATGTATCAGAATTCTGCCTGCACTCTGCCCACACTGGCATTATGGACCAGCTGATGCTCCTAGACTATCTGGCCACAGGGATGGATGTGAAGATAGTGGAGAAGATATTGAGCCAGCAGACTCAACCAGTTACTGCCAAGGAATGGATTACCCAGGCAGCCAAGTACCATGCCCAGCAATGAAGGATTGCCCATATCTGAGCTGGAAGGGGAGGTAATGTTGAGCAAAACGGCCGCGACGACGAACACGCAGGTTGTGCCATGGTAGTGGTTATAAACTCGACTCTAACATATTAGTAATCTATGTGTAGCTACAAGTACTTTCGGTCGAACTACGTAAATTAATCTAACATCCCTTCTCGAGCGAAAGGTACAAGTATGGAATAAAAAGAGAACCAGTCAGTAGAACTTCCATCAATAAACTCCATGTAGTAACTTCCATCAAGTTTTGCAAGTGACGTGATGTCCGACAGCATGACATGACAAAGTGGGGGTGGTGAACAAGGGGAACAAGGGGAGAGAGCAGGTAGGAAATGGGTGGAACCAAGCGATGACGAGCAAGCAGCAATGGGAATGTGCAGGAATGACCCAGAATGGGCAGCAGCTAGAAGCGACTGGATTCGGCTATGAGCAGGCAATGAGAGCGAGCGGGGATGAGCGGAACCGAGCGAGAATGAGTGAGCAGCAACAGGAACAGTTAGGTTTAGCTGCAGCAGGCAACGAGAGCAAGTGGGAAATGGTGGAACTGAGTGAGAATGAGCAAGCAGCAATGGGAACATCTGGATTCAGCCCCAGAAGGCAAGAACAAGCGACAATGAATGAGCAACAGCGAGAACGACTGGATTCGGCCCCAGTAGGCAAATAGAATGAGCAGCAAGCGATGTGATGGGTGGTTGGCTTTGGCCTCAACCAGGCAAGATGAACAAGTGGAGATAGCATGAATGGGACCTGAGGGCACAGCGGTGGCACCTCAGTCACTACAATTCGGCAAGAGTTGAGTTTATGTTGAGCAAAATGGCTGTGACAATGAACATGCAGGTTGCGCCATGGTAGTGGTTATAAACTCGACTCTAACATATTAGTAATCTATGTGTAGCTACGAGTACTTTCAGTCGAACTACGTAAATTAATCTAACAGGTAACTTTCAGAAGGCTCCCAGAGACCCAAATACAATGAATGTCAATACTATTAGGCTTTCATCTGTGGACAGAGCTCAACACTTGAGGGAGAACTGCTGCTTCATCTGTCACAAGACCAGTTGCTCCTCTCGAAACCATCCTCACACCCCTAGGTCACTGATTGCTACCCCTAGGACTACTACCATAGCACCAAGACCTCATGTGTGGGCCAAACTATTGAAACTCCTCAGGAACTGACACAGATGTCCAACCTGGGACAATATTTGAACAAGATCTTCACTGACAAGAAGATCAAGAAGGAAGAACTTTTAAAAGTGCTCCAAACAGTCTATGATAAAGAAGATACACCACCTCTTCCCAACCTGGACACTGACATAGCCATGATAGAGGAATTCAAAGAAGATGAACCCCCCTCCAAGGATTTTTGAAAGGGAAGAGTAGGACAACAGTTACTGCTTCCCCAGCTCTTGCTCATGTAATTTGTACTTCACCTAACACCAGATCAATACAACTCCCTATTCACCTTACTGCATTTGGACAAGCAAAATCTGTTGCAAACAAAGCCTTGGTCAACTCTGGGCTGCCAGAAATTTCATCCATCAAAAACTCATATCCCAGCATAACCTTTCCCTCTTGAAACTGTTAAAATCCATATCAGCTGCTAATGCAGATGGGATATTAAACAAGAACAGACTTATCAGACAGAAAATCACTCTCCAACTCACTATCAATGGGACCACCTCTCCAATCACCCTATTCATGCTCAACTGCAGAAAGGAGGAAGTCATCCTGGGAATGTGATGGCTTCAAACCACAAATCCAAACATAAACTGGATCACTGGAATCATCTCCTTCCCTCCTTCCCCGAGACGGTGTTTGAAGACCCCCCAGTTGATCGACTCCCACCTTCTAGAGGAAATTTTGACTTTGCCATCACATTGAAAGACTCCTTTGTTCCTTGAGTAGCCAAAACTTATTCCCTCAATCCCATGGAACAGGAGGCATGCAACAAGTTCATAGCAGAAAATTTAGCCAACAGTTGCATTTCCCATTCCTCATCTCCATAAGCCTTTCCATTTTTCTTTGTTGCCAAAAAGGATGGTAACCTTTGCCCTTGCCAAGACTATTGCTACCTAAACAAACACACTGCCAAGAATGCTGCCCTGCTCCCTCACATTCCCGACCTCATCAATCAACTCAGTTGGTCAAACATATTCACCAAACTCAACATTCAATGGGGGTACAACAATGTTCACATCCATCCCAAAGATTGATGGAAAGCTGCATTTATTACACCCTCCTCTTTATGAACCAAATGTCATGTTTTTTGGATTCTCCAATGCTCCCCCCAACTTCCAAACCCTGATGAACCACATCTTTGGTGATTATCTTGCCAAAGGATGGCTCATCATTTATATGGATGACTTCTGCATCCATAATGCTAATAACATGGAAGAACATTGGGAATTGGTTTGCAAAGTTTTCAAATGGTTCAAAGAACATGAATTATATCTAAAATTAGAAAAATGCACTTTTGCTGCCAAGGAAATGGTTGTTGCCAGAGGGTCACTTATATGGACAAGGGAAAACTGCAGGCCATTGAATCCTGGAAACTGCCTGCCTCTGTCAAAGGAACTGCTCTTTCATCAGCTTCTACAATTTCTACTGCAAATTTATCCCCAACTTCTCCACCATAGTATGCCCTATCATAGACCTCACCAAAAAGGGGATCACTTGGACCTGGACCTCTGTGGCCAATACAGCTTTTTTATCCCTAAAACAGGCTTTTCTCCAAAAACCCTTCCTACTTCTCCCTGATACCTCCAACCATTCACTGTCATGATGGATGCTTTCCTTACTGCATCAGGAGTGGTTCTCATGCAACATGACATGAATGGCAACATCCACCCCTGTGCCTATCTTTCCAAAACCTTCTTTCCTGCTGAACAAAACTATGACATCTATGATTGGGAACTACTTGCCATCATTCATGGCTTAGAAGAATGGTGCCACTACCTCTGGGGTACTGGTCATACTACTACCATTCTCACTGATTATCACAACCTCACCTACTTCTGCCAACCTCAGAAACTTTCCTGTTGTCATGCATGGTGGCAACTTTTTTTACAGGATTTCATGCTTTATTTTCAACATACCCCCGGAACTGCAATGGGTCCTGCTGATGCCTTGTCTCATCGTGACGAGGTCAACACCTCCTCTGACAATCAAGCCTTGACCCTTCTTCCTAACTCTCTCTTTGTCCACCTTATTGACTCTAACCTCTCTTCTCCTTCCATACCAATACCTCCACTGATCCCTTTGCTGCTGCTGTGTTCACCTCCCTTTTGCCCCATGCCACCCTCCATGATTGGTCAACCTCTGATGGGCTCCTTTATTACAAACACTGTCTTTACATTCCTCCCAGCTGCCACACCTGTCTCCTTGCCTCCCTCCATGACTCACCCATTGGCAGCCATGCTGGCATTATCCACACCATTAACCTTGTTGCTCATGACTACTGGTGGCCTGGTCTCTCTTCCTTCATCCACCATTTTGTCCTGGGCTGTGCCATGTGCCAAGCCAACAAAGTCCTCACCCATCCTACTGTTCCCCCTCTTACTCCTCTCTCCTCTTCCACTGTCCAACCCTTCCAACAACTCTCCCTCAATTTTGTCACTGATTTACCCCCCTCTGCAGGTTTTGATTCTATTTTGGTTGTGGTCGACCATGGTCTTAGTAAGGGGGTGATTTTCTTTCTTGTCACAAAACTATCACTGTGGAAGGCACTGCCAAACTCTTCTTTTCCCATGTTTTCCCCTGCTTTGGTCTCCATGACCATCTTATCAGTGACTGAGGTCCCCAATTTGCTTCAGCATTCACCAGAAAACTAGCATGCCTACTCCATTATGATCACTCCCTTTCATCTGCCTAGCACCCTCAAACTAATAGACAAACTGAGCATGTTGATCAAGAACTGGAAACCTATCTCTGCATCTTTTGCTCTGGCCAGAATGATTCCTGGTCTTTCCTCCTACCTTTAGCTGAATTTTCTCATAATTCTCTCACCCACTCTTCCACTGGTGTAACCCCATTCTCCCTCATCCTAGGCTATGAACCCCATGGATACCCTCCCCTTGGAAAAACATTCCTCCCTGCCCTAGAACAACATCTCTCCTTTCTAAACTCTGCCTGAGAGGAAGCTCTCGAAGCTCACAAATGTGTCCAACAAACCATGAAGGAATGGATCTCATCCAAATTCCAACTGTGGAAAGTTAGTGATAAAGTGTGGCTGAACAACACTCATCTTCACCTCCAATATCCATCTTGTAAACTTGCCCCTTGCTGTGAGGGACCATTTGAAATCACCCAAGTTATCTCCACTGTCACTTATCACCTCTGCCTCCCCCCTACATGGAAAATCCATGATGTGTTTCATGCCTCATTACTCTCCGCTTATCAGGAAACCACTGAACATGGCTCCAATTTCCTATTACCCCCACCTGAAACCATTGATGGGGAAGAGGAATATGAAATTGATTGAATTCTAGCCCATCACAGATCTATCTGACAGTGACAATTCCTAATCTTGTGGAAAGGGTGGCCTTCTAGCAAAAACACATGGGAACCTGAAGCAAACATTGGACACACCAAGCCACTTCTGAGAGCCTATAAACTCACCCACCCAAGTTGCAACTTCCCTCATGACTCCATATCCTCTTCATAAAACTGCTTTCGATTTCAAACCAAACAAACCATTTTCTCATTTTGCTTTTCATTTTCTCAATAGGGTTCCTTCTTCTCATTGTCTTATTCACTCTTACTTTTGCAAACACTCTTACTGCCCATGGCATCATTCCTTTTAATGTCTTCAACCCCCACTCCATTGCACCATGCCTCTACTACTTCTGTTCCCTCCAGACTTTCTCCCACTTCTGCAAATAGTGGCCCTTGCAGCCCATAGTTCCTAGCATCATGTGGACAGTGCTCATGGGGGACAGATATGCCCATGTTCCAATCATACCTCCTCTTCTTGATGTTCCTATCTGGAACACTCTCTATGCTCACATCCTTGAGGATCCTGCTCTCCTCCATCTCATTGAAGACAAAGCCACTGCACTGGGACTAGAACATTTTGATCCACTCTTCAATTCTTTTCGCCTTTACCACTCTTACACCTGCCTCTGCATGTACATGCATGATGTCTTCTCTGTCTCCTTCACCATTCCCTCCAGAGCCATACAATCCACTCTAAATGAGTTACCCTCTCTCATTCTCAAAACACTTGCCAACACTAGATTCCCTGATATCATTCCAACAATCCATCCTGCCCACTTCTGGGATGCTCTACAACCATGGTGGACCTCCATGACTATCTCCCAACAAGAAATATATGCCCTGGAAGCAACCAGGTGACATCCAGACTCTTTTCCTTTCTTTTCAACCAGATGCATCAGAGCCCCCACCTTACCCCCTGTCAATGTCAACTCCAAACCCAGGCAGGTGGCCATCCAAAGTGGTGGAGCACCATCCATCATTGATCTCACCAACCCCCCACAATCATCCCCTCATTGTACACATTCAACATCATCTTCTCTCTCACCCTCCACAAGTAACCACAGTCATCAGAACCACTCATCAACCTCAACCTCACCATCCCAACCTTACCCTCCCCCAATTTCCCACACCTCTTCCAGATCTAGATTGGTGGTATTCATTGCTCCCTGTTGATCGACTTTGCAGCTCAAACAAAATGATCATGGAAATTCTCCTTTGACTGCAGTGCTTCCCTCTATCCCCTGCCCTGTCTGTGCATCAACTCATCACCATTACTGTAACTGCCCCAATTACTATTGCAACCACTGCCATGGAGCCAGACACCCCAGATATGACTGCCCTTCCCTCCACCACTGCCACATTTGCTCCAATGCTGGTAATGTGAAACAGAACTGTCCAGACAACCCTGAGGATAGTCAACCCTTTGACGAGGAGGAACAGAATGTTGGTGATGTGATTGAGTGAAACACCAGTGGAGATTCAGTGTAGAATGATAGTGGCATCAGTGACTCCACTCTAAGACAGAGGTAATGTTACAGTTCACATCAATCCAAGGAGTTGTGTGGTAGAAGAGTCTTGGATATCAATCATGGTGGTGGATCAGAACCTTCATTTCTCTCATCTCTCTATTTCCTGATTCTTGATCACATAGTTCATTTCTGCTATTGTTTCATCTGTTGTTTCAGTTTGTGTTTCAACAACATGTTTGTCATTTCTGTTATTGTTCCATCCATTGTTTCAGTATGTGTTTCAACAACATCTGTTTGTCATTTCCATTATTGTTTCATCTGTTGTTTCAGTGTGTGTTTCAACAACATGCCTGTTTCTTTTCCATTATCATTTCAGATACACGAGGCATTCATTCTTCTTTCTGCCTCATGTATGATACCTTCCATTCTTGTCTTGATCTGTGCACTCAACCTTTACATATAAAACCCATACATCCCATACTTGTAACTCTAAGCTAGTTCTGCACAATCATAGTTCAGTTATCTAGTGACCTTACTAGTCTGAAAGAGTGACTAAGAGATCTTCTCTTGTTTCAACCTTTACTCAAGTGATGTGACTCTTTGTGAGAAGGTCCAGTCCTAAGACCAATGAAAAACCAGTTTTAGGACCGGACTGGACCGATTTTCGGTCAGGTTTTGGTCCTGGTTTGTTACAGAAAAGATCAGTCTTGGTCTTTTCAGATCTGGAAAAATCAAAGACCAACCGAAAACCGGTCTTAACCGAGTCGGATAGGGGCTCCATATCTGGACCTATCCGACCCCCATTTACCAAAATATTTCCACTATTTTAGGAAATTATTCCGATTTTATAGAGACTAATTGGTGTTTTACTGACATATGTGCCGAGATTGCTCATATCTCAGTCAATTCCGGTCCGATAGATGAGCTTAGTAGCTCAGATTCGCGATAGGGGCATGTACTACCTCCGGACAGCCACCGCTAAGCTTGTGGATCGCGTTGTAATGTTCTGCGGATCAATATTTCCGAGTGACATTATCACAAAATGACATACAAACTTAAAATGATCATATCTCGGCCGTTTCTTAACCGATTTACATAACAAAAATATGGGTAGGAAGCCATTAATTAGTACTAATTATCGGCTACCTAAAAATTGGTCAAAGACCATAACCAGACTGGTAAAAGACCAAAAAAGACCAAAAAATTGGTCTTTATCAGTCTTGGTCCAGTTTTTGCCATTTTAGGAAATTTCCAAAACCAGTTACAGTCAGGTCTTAGCCCAAAAAAGGCAAAAGACCGGACTGGACTGGACTTTTAAACACTATTTGTGAGATCCTCCTTGAGCTTTGTGGTTGCTAGAACTAGAGCTTGGCGTTAACAGTATACATGATATATGGTATACATGACCCCTATGCCACTATCTGTAGTTTGCTGCAGATAGTCTCTGCCTGCCCTTTGCACCATCTTCCTTCATCTTTCACCTTTTGCCTGTGCATGGTATACCACACACAGTACCTCTTGTAATTTTTGCAAATAATCCCTTCTTTCCACTGTTTACCCCTGGGACATTCACCTCATTTGATGACAGTTGTCATTGCCTATTGTGCCATCACCTATTATTGTTTTCGTCTGCCTGCTATCTGACACATTGCCTGACTTCTTTAATTGTCTGGGTTGATGATTAATTATACCATAGATTGGTGATCTGTTGTCATTCCTCATTTGAGTCTATTCTAGTCATTGCTGTCTGGAGACTTGCTTTTGTATTTTCAGAGGAAATATGCTGAGGAAATATGTTACTCTCTCTAGAGTTGCTCAATACTATGAATATTGGCAAGTTATAAAAAGCTGCGGGCATTGGAATTCTCATAAACACCAATCACCCAAAAGTCTACTGATGTTTCCCTTTTCCACTCAGTGTTTCTGCTACCAGCTTGCTGGATGACTTTATGGAGAGCACCCTGACCCTATAAATTGTCTTGCAATATGTGATTCTGGAAATCTCCTTGCAAGTGGAAGTAAGTAATTTACTGTACCACAAACTGAAGCCCCAGAACTGACTGGTCAATAGGTGACCAAGGTATGAAGATTTGGGATCTAAACTGCTTTCAGCAAATACCATCACTGGCACGATGACATGCATTCTGTGATCCTGTTAGTGTGGCCATTTGGCTGACCTGTAAGGATAATTCTTGCAAGATGTTATGTTTTGGGATGGGCCTTGAGTACTTGGTTTTCTGGCATCACACTGGAAAGGCCAAAATGGTGAGGAATGTACTGGTCATCATACAGAGAGGCACTGATTGTGAATATTTTAGATGAAGTTCAAGGAGGTGATGGTGAAACAAGTTGGTTCAGGCAGTGAGATCACTTGGATTGCTTGTGACCCCATTCTCATTGGGACTGGTGTGAGGCTGGCCACTGGTACTCATAAATGTCAGGTCATGATTTGGATGTTCAACAACAATGTTCTTGCCCTGTTGCTGAGTATCCAATTACAGACTATGGTCCTGAAAGCTATCACTTTTGTCAGCAGACAGAATGATGTCCATGTATGATGGGCAGATATGAGTATGCAAAGTCAATTGTCATGGTGGCATGGACAGTGACTTTTCCTTAGGCTCAATGTTAGGAGTGATGGAAGAGTGCTCAAGAATGTGGACCTATTCACAGTGATGTAAGTCATCATCTTGTTCACAATCATATTTGATAATCCATTTTCAGTGGATGTGTTGCATTTCATGAAAAACAGGCATTGTTCTTGATAGACAATGTCACAGACAGGTTCAGCCTGCACTGTATGGAATCTGGGGATCTTGTTTGTTTATACCCCACTCATCCAACCATCCTGAAGGTGAAACAAGTAGCATTTGGAGAAAGAGGGGAACAATAGTTGTTGGAGGTGGTGAGGACAGGGCTGTCCATGTGTTTGATCGTAAGTTGGGCAACCAACTTCAGTGTCTACACCATGCAAAGGAAGGACTCGTGCAAACTCTAGCAGTATGTTAAGAGTTCCTATATCTTGCATATCAACTGATAGTGTTTTGAAGTCCAGTTGCCAACTGGTAGCACAACTGGCAACTGGACTGGACCACAACTGATCACAACTGGACTGCAGTTGTGGGTTGCCTTGTTTTGAAAAATTGGCAACTGCAGTTGCCAACCAGTTGCAACCAGTCTTTTGGGCGGCTGGTTGCCTTGGGCTGGGTAGTACATGACCAGACCTAGTTCCCATAATTTTTGTGGTATTTTAGGTATTTATTTGCATTTTATAGAGATTGATCTATGAATATATGACATGCAAGACGAAAATGGCTATATCTCGGCCATTTCTGGCCGGATTTACTTAATTCTTGATTAATCTGGAAGCCAAGAGTCGCGGCCAAATTCAGTACAGCCTCTGCTTAGCATGAAAACCAGTTGCAGACCAGTTATAGACCGATCTTTCAAAAGACTGGTTGCAACCAGTCTTTATCAATCTAGTTGCCAGTTGCCTTAATTAGGAAATTACCAAAACCGGTTGTGGTCTGGTTGCCCTCCAAATAGGGTAAAAAACTGGACTGGACTGGACTTTAAAACACTATTTGTAGAGCAGGCTTTCATGACTTGGTGGGCTAGCTCATGGGCAGCTAAAGCTTCATCTTGAGCAGCTGAGAGGATTTTGATCCTTTCCTCAACAGCAGGAATGGGGGAGGTGGTCAGGATTGTGGGAAGAGGTTTAGGTTCATAACCCATCATAAGGTAGAAGGAGGATTTGCTGGTGACAGAATGAGGGCAGTGGTTATGAGCAAATTTGGTGGAGGTAATATGTTCCACCCAATTGGCAGGTTTGTCATGGCAATAGATACAGAGGAAGGTTTCAATTTCCTGATTAACCCATTCAGTTTCTCCATCAGATTGAGGATGGTAGGCAGTAGAGAGGGCGAGACAATAGCCCACTAGTTGCCCAAGCTCTTTGGCAAAGGCAGAGGCGAATTGTGGCCCACGCCAGTCAGAGATCAAAGAGTCATGGAGGCCAAAGCAGAGGTAGACCTTGTGGTAGAAGAGGTTGGCGATCCCCTCAGCAGAAACTGTTTTCTTAGTGGGACAGAGGATTACCCCCTTACTAAGTCCATGGTCGACCACAACCATGAGACTGTCAAAGCCAGAGGATAGGGGAAGGTCTGTGATCAAATCACAGCTAAGGGATTGGAAAGGTTGAGAGGCAGAAGATTTAATTGGAGAGAGGGGTGGGACAGAGGGATGAGTGTTCACTTTGAATTGTTGGCAGTGGAAGCAACTGGAGACATAGGTGTGAACAAAGTGGGCAAGGCTGGGCCAGTAGTCGGCAGAAATGAGTTGGTGAGTTTTGAGAAGACCAGGATGGCCAGCCGAGGGGTGGTTGTGACATTGGGAGATGATAAGGGTGTGTAGAGAAGGGGGAACATAAATGCTGCTTTCCATTGGTGACCATCCTTAATGTGAATATTGTTATATCCCCAGCAGACATTGAATTTGGTGAAAATGGTGGCTCCCTTCAGTTTATCCAGTAAGTCAGAGATATGAGGGAGGGGATAGACATCATGGATTGTATGTTTGTTCAGGTATCAATAGTCTTGACATGGTCATAGGGAGCCATCCTTTTTCTTAATGAAGAAAAGGGGAGAGGCTTGCAGAGAGGAACTGGGGTGTATTTTCCCAGATTTCAAGTGTTCCTTGACAAAGGCTTTGGCAGCAGCTAGCTGGTCATGGTCTAGCAGATAGGCTTTAGCATTATAAGGGGTAAAGGTTTCATTGAGATGGATTTCGTGATCACAATCTCTAGTCAGAGGTAGTCCCTTGGTTTCTGATTCATTGAAGATGAAGGAGAATTGTAGTGTTTAAAGGTCTGGTCCTAGGACTGGAAAAAAACCGAGACTGAACTGGACTGGTCCAATTAGGACTGGTCCTGATTGGTCCCGGTCTTGTCCAGTTGTGGAAAAGATCAGTCTTGGTCGTTCCAGATCTGAAAAAATGAAAGACCGATCAAAAACCAGTCATGACCAGTCCAGACCACAACTGATAGGTAGCCCGTATTAGCTACCTATCAACCCCATCTACCATAATTTGTTCGAGAATTTAGCTATTTTGTTTGGTACTTTAATCTTCGATCAAAATTTTAAGGAGGTAAAAAATATAAATGTCTATATCTCAAGATCGGATGATCAGATCGATGTGATTAGTAGCTCAGATTCTCACATTTACGCTTTACTAACACTGGTACAGCCACTGCTAAGGTCACCAATCACATTGTTGAGAATCGAGTATATTTTATTAATATTTGACCTTAACCTTAACTTGATTCTAGATTGGATTTATTCTATTCTTTATAGGTTCCAATCCCATGCTATTCATATTACTCATAGAGTATGACAAGGTCAATTCTCATACATGTTTCATTCATGTAATTAGATGAAACAATCAGAACATTCTCAGGGAATGTTCTAGACTTGTTTTATATATTTGTTTCACTTGTTCCATATCGTACGATTAGAGCTCCTTTAGCTATTGGCTAGTTACCTACTCGTTTATAGGTAGGAATACATAGATACAAACATGTATCTATAGTATAAAAGGACAGGACTTCAGGTCCTTTGTAATTATTAGGAAATTACTGAAAAGTTTCACTCCTTTCTTCCATTCTATCACTCTAAGACTTTCAAGTCTTATACATCCACCCACCCAACCACCCTTTCCTAGTTCTTTACACCCAAGTAAGTACTCTATCCTTGAGTACTATCTGCCTCCCTTTCATTCACTGCTATAGAGAGTGGTATACACTTTCTATACACATCATGATCGAGTAGAAAGTGATCATTCGGGTATGTATTTTGAGATCTACAGTAAGATAAAAACTTAAATCACTCATATCTTGACGAGATCTCAACTGATTTGCAAACTTTTTGGTGTGATCTAACTGTGAGAATGTGTAGTATATTTCAGGCACCCAAAAGACCAGTTGCAACTGGTTGCAGACCAGTAAAAGACCGATCAAGACCAGTTTTCATCGGTCCTGGTCCGGTCTTTCCTGTTTTGGTATTTTCCCATGACTGGACCAGACCGGTCTTTTTTCCAAATCATAAAAAGACTGGACCAGACTGGACCTTAAAACACTAGAGAATTCCGCAAATTTGGGGGGAGGATTATTTTAGGTTTGGCAGAGTCAGCGGCAATGACTAGGTTGGTGGCAGTGGTGGTGGCTGCTACTATGGGAATATCAATGGAGAGAGTTTTAGCTTTCCAGTCAATAATAGGGTTGATTTTTCAAAGCCAGGGTGCACCTAGGATGATGTCTTCTACTCCACAAATCATGATGTGAAGGGTGATGGTTTGGACAGCTTTGCCAAATTTGAGTTTGATATAGGAAATGTGGTGGATAAATCCTGCTTATTCTGGGAAGCATCTACATTATGGACAGAGATAGGTTTCTTAAGTTGAGTGAGGGGTAAACAATGTTTCCAAGCAAAGAGGGTGTTGATGCAACAGATCTCTGCTCTGGAGTCAATTAGAGTGGAGGTTTCAATGATTGGTAGTCCAGGGGCAGACACAGACAAAGGGAGGTGAATGGAGTTCTTATTTTTGTCTGCTAGTAGTACATGGACGGTGGCTACAGTGGAGGAAGTCTTCATTGACAAGGTCCTCCACTTTAAAAATCCTCAAGAGAGAGCTTCCCTACTTTTACTGTGAGGTCATCATCATTGGAGATTTCCTCAACTTTCGAGAGAGTTTCAGCAGTAGAAACCTGTTTGACAGCAGGTTTCTTTGGGGAGGAGGTGAAGTGGGGGCAGGCAGTGGATAGGTGTCTGGACTTCCTGCAGCAGAAGCAAAGTCCTTTCTCAATGCAGCATTTTCTTTCTTCAGGAGTGAGTTGAGCCACCTGAATGGCATTAACATCCATAGTGTCAGGGTCCTTGCCAGCAGGGGCAGTGGATTTCGAGGAGGCAGTGAGGTGGGTGAGGAGCATGGAAGGGTTCTTTCAACTACATCTGATGGCTTCAACTCATTCCCATTGGGCTTGAAAGAGGGTGGTTTTCTTGTACCAATCCTCAATCTTAGTGGGGAGTGTCTCCATGCAATGGACCTGTTGGCAAAGGGGGAGGGGAATTCCAGAGGAGAAGAAGGATATTAGAATGGCCTCGTCAGTGATACCTGAGATAGCAATGTTCTGTCTGAACTGAGAGGTATACTTGAGGAGGGGGAGAGACTTGTAGACCCGAGTGGAGTTGAGCCAGGTGATGGCTTGGTTTTTACTGTCATAGTTAGTGTTTTAAAGTCTGGTCCAGTCCAGTGTTTTACCCTATTTGGCAGGCAACCGGACCGCAACCGGTTTTGGTAATTTCCTAATTAAGGCAACTGACAATTGGACTTGTAAAGACTGATTGCAACCAGTCTGTTGAAAGATTGGTCTATAGCCAGTCTGCAACCGGTTTCCGTGTTAAGCGGTGGCTGTACCGAATTTAGCCGAGACTCTTGGCGTCCAGATTAATCAAGAATTAAGTAAATCCGTCCAGAAACGGCCGAGATATAGCCATTTTCATCTTGTATGTCATAAATTCATAGATCAGTCTCTATAAAATGCACATAAATACCTAAAATTCCACTAAAATTATGGGAACTAGGTCCGGTCATGTACTACACAGCCCAAGGCAACCAGTTGCCCAAAAGACCAGTTGCAACCAGTTGGCACCTGCAGTTGCCAATTTTCAAAACAAGGCAACCTGCAACTGCAGTCCTATCGCAACCAGTTGTGGTCCAGTTCAGTTGCCAGTTGCGCAACCAGTTTGCAACTGGACTTTAAAACACTAGTCATAGTGCTCAAAGGCAGTTTTGAAGTCTTTGATGAACTGATCCATAGTCCCAAAGTTAGCAGGTTTCTTCTCCATAGCCTTGCGTCTAAAGGTGGTGGCCCAGGTAAGGGCCAATCCCTTTTTCATGAAGGAGAGGGTGTATCCGATCTGTTTAGCATTGGTATTGTAGACATCAGCATTGATCAGTAGGTATGTTCAAACAGTGGTCAGCCATTCAATAGATTTAGTATAGAATCCATCAAAATTGTCTGGGATTCTGAGATGGAGTTCAACTGGCTTGAAAGACATGTCTATGGGAGAAGGAGATTGGGAGGGAAGGTCAAAGATTCATCCTGCTTGGGTGACAGGAGTGGGTGAGGCAGGGGTGGGAGTCCGAGGAATGGACGCAGCAGAAAGTTGGTGTGAGAGGTGAAGTGTTTCTTCCTCAGTGTCAGTTGTGATGGCAACGTTGTGGTCTGAGTGTGGATCAAGGGAGTCTGGGTCAAAGGCTAGAAGGGGGAGATGAGCAGGTCATTCATCATTCGAGGAGTCAGAGGGTCTAGGGTTCCTGTGGGATCAATGAGTGCTCCAAGGGGCTCGAGCAAAGGGATGATGGTGATCAATGGTGAACTAGTATAGAGGACTAGTTAGTCAAGGGAGAGAATGAAAACTTTGACCTTTTGTTAAGCTTGGTTACTGAGGAACTCACAAAGAGTCACATCGAGGTAAACAAGCAACTTGGTAAAGGTTCAAGGTCAAAGGGGTCAAGGGTTGATCACTGAGATCAAGCAAGAGGTTCAGAGATTCAAGTGGTATTCAGGGAAGGACCAAGTAGGTCAAAGTTAGAGAATATATGGGCAACTACTAGGGTTTATATAGGTGAAGGTAGCTGCTATATGGGATAGTCTGAAGGCAGTGGTATTGTGGACTGTGGAAGGCTATGAGTTCTGATAGAAGAAAGAAGTAATGGGGCTGTGACACAGCTGGTTTAAGAGCAGAAACTGAGAAGTACACAATATGAAGCAATGAGGCAGTGGCATGCCAAGAGAAGAGCAGAAATAAGTAGTACAGCCATGGAAGTACAAAGATAGAAGTGAAACGTAACACCGAGGAGACTTGATTGCTGTGTATACAGGTCGCCAGGCATGTGTGGTGCAGTGTGCAGTGTAAGCCATCTTATCCATTGCTTTTGATGATCAATCAGATCATTGATTCTAACGTGAACCATATTCAGACCTTGTATCTCTTGATTGAGATGGAGGGGGTCACACAAGCGATTATCTGTGGGTTGTCAAAAATGAGAGATGCTATAGTCCCATTTACTTGACCCATTAATCAACACTGTGGAGTTGGAGAACACTAATATTCCATTTTCTGTCAATTGGAAGTTGATTCAACTTAGCCTCAAATATGCAGTTGGCATCACCACTCATAATCACTATGAAGCATGGCATGAAGACCACTTTGGATCCAGTGGTGAGCATCAGGAAAACCTTCCCTTGGGTAATATCTTAAAATACTTAATAATATCTGATAATTTGCACATTCTATATATTATCAGAATTCTATAAAATATCTTGGATTTTATAGTCACCTGTACTAAACTGTTTAATTATATAAATTATAGTCTTTTATAGACATATATCTTATAATCTACCATAATTATGTATGAAATTTGTATAATTCTACATAGTTATTGTGCAATATAGTATAATTTCATGAATATTAGCTACTTTTTCAGTGATTTAGACACCTTTGTGCATTTTTTTACTACACTTTCATATACATTCTTCACTTTCATTATTATGCATTCTTACAGCACTCTTTATCCTTGTTCACTAGACACACACTAGATGTTGTTTTTATACACTTGGCTTGTTTTTCATTACATTTTTACATATATTCATTGTTGTGTGCTATTTTACTACACTAAAGAATACAACTGTAGTAAAAAAGTATAGTAAGAAAGCATACAAAAGTGTACAAAGTGTATCAAAAAAGCAGACAAAGTGTACCAAAGAGTGTACACAAGATTCCTCAGAAAAGTGTACAGAAGTGTCCTCAGAAAGTGTACAAAGTGTACCAAAAAAGCGAACAAAGTGTACCAAAAAGTGTACACAAGTGTCTTAGAAAGTGTACTGAGTGTACCAAAAAAGCGAACAAAGTGTACCAAAAAGTGTACACAAGTGTCCTTAGAAAGTGTACCAAGTGTACCAAAAAAAGTGGACAAAGTGTACCAAAAAGTGTACACAAGTGTCCTTAGAAAGTGTACCAAGTGTACCAAAAAAGCGGACAAAGGTCCTTAGAAAGTGTACAAAGTGTACCAAAAAGTGTATACAAGTGTCCTTGGAAAGTGTACCAAGTGTACCAAAAAAGCAGACCAAGTGTCCTTAGACAGTGTACAAAGTGTACTGAAAAGTGTACACAAGTGTCCTTGGAAAGTGTACAGAGTGTACCAAAAAAGCAGACAAAGGTCCTTAGAAAGTGTACAAAGTGTACCAAAAAGTGTACACAAGTGTCCTTGGAAAGTGTACCAAAAGTGTACCAAAAAAGTGGACAAAAAGTCTGAAGTCAGACAACAGTCTCAAACACACTCATTTGTTATGCATTAAAAAGTGTAGCTAAAGGTAAGGACAACTACCAAAAGTGTAGGTTGTGTTCCCCCCTTATGGTAGTTTTGGCCATTTGTTTGGTCCAGTTTGCCCTGAGGTGCAAGAGGCATGAGTTTTAGTGTCCACTAAATTGTGTTTTTTGGGTTTTTTGACTTATGGTGTGAATCACTTAGCCACTGCTACATTTGTGCAGTGGCTGTGCAGTGGCCAAACTCAACAACCCTCAGGCCTCAACCCTAGGGTAGGGTTGAGATCTGGTAGCCAACATTGAGTGTCTGCGTTGAGACTGACAGATTTTGGGATGGAGACTAACAACTCATAATGAGATATGGAGACCACTAACTGTACAATAACGAAAGAAAATTTATTGTATCTGTCTGAGTCAACCACATGTGCAAAAAGTCTTGCACTGGAGCAGCTCACTTATTGCAATCCCACCAAGTACATGACCTGACTCTGGCAATGAATCCTGCAGACACTGTATATAATGACATGTTTCCAGTTTTTCTGGCCTTGACGATGTTTTGGACTGTGGATACATTGGTGGCATCAATCACATGCCATCCGACACAAATGAGCACACACAAAAGTGGATGATGTAACAAATAGTGAGCTTGGTACATGTTAGCATAAGTAGTGAACAAATATAAGTGAGTGCATACCTTCAGTTGAATGTAGTAAAATGACTGAAGGATGTGACGAACTAAATGCATGTAAGTAATGACTGATGTGTGGGAAAGAAATACTAAAGGAAGTAAGCTAGTTGAAAGTGTACAAAAAGTAGTGTATGTTATGCTTGACACTGCTGAGGATCTCATGAAGAGTCATGTTGAGGCAGGACAAGCACCCAGGAAACTGGAAGGTTCAAGGTCAGAGGTTTGGGGTTCAAGGACTTACTGTTCTATGGTGGAACAGGGCACCTCAAGGGATGAAGGGGTTCAAAGATGAGCAGAGAGTGAATTCCAGGTGAGGGCCTGGGAGGTCTAAGCTGGAGTACATGGTCATTTGCTAGGGTTTATATACTAATGGGAAACGGGAATGGGATAGCAGTATTGAGGCTATGGTACAGCCAAGAGAAGCATGTCAACGAAGCACAAGAAATGAGGCTGAGGTACAGCCAAAAGAAGACCAGAAGATGATATGAATGAAACAAGGCAATGAGGCTGTGGCAAAGCCGAAAGAAGAGCAGAAGAAATAAGTACAGCCACAAGGAGACAAATCATAACAGCATATGTCAACATGACACCTGACCCTTACTGCTTATGTGGCTAGTTAGTAATGCAAAATGTACCCATGTCTTGTTACTAACTAGGCATAATTGTTCGTTATTCGTCACTTTGGCACTTGCTGCAGCACTTTGGCACTCCCTTTAGGTATAGAAAATAAACACCATGGTCCATCCATACTGTTAAGTGTGACCTAGAGCACATGCTCAGGTATGTGATGGCACGGACATTGCCAGCACAGTTACCAAATATCCCAATGTCGCCACCACACATTGGGAACGTTTCCCATGCCTGCCACTGCCTCTCATCACCATTGTGCACAGCAAGCACATACTCTCCTCCAATTGGCCTGTTCTCAACTGCATCATTTTAAATCTCAGCTTGGCATCTATCAGCACCATCACATTGTCACTATGCCACTTGTCTGCCACCTCTTGTCGCTGTCATGCACAATGAGCACATGCTCTCCTCCCATTGGCTCGCTTTTGACCACATTTTTTTAAAACCCAGTTTGGTAAGTCTATATGGTTCTTTACTGCCGTTTTATTGACTCCGAATCCTTGTTTGACTAGGAGTCAAGTGCAACTTTATTCACCTGCAATTAGTCACCACCATGCCACCCCCATTTTCCATTCTCATGCTCCACTTCCCACCCTCTAACAATGCCCAAGTGCAAATCAATGTTCTGTTCAACTTCCTCAAGAGTTATGGTGACAGTATTCAGTGATGACAGACTCAGGACGTCTACAGTGGGCCGTCAGGCCCACTCATCCACATGGACTGTGTCAGCTGAATGAGCCGTCGAGAAGGCAGGTGAGCAGCTTTGTCGCCACTGTCCTTTTCCTTGTCTCACCTGGTCCTCAGCTTGTAGGCAAGCATGTATGGAGTACATTGACAGTGAGGCTGATGCATGTCCACAGAGACTGGTGAGGGTTTAATAAACAAGTTGGCTGGGAAGACCATGCTCTGATCAATCCGTCAAGGGGGCAGCCTAGCAGTGAGGTTGCTATACCTGTTCACCAAGTTGACACTCGTAAGCTGACATGAAGATCCCATCAACAATGGGGCTGATGGGCATCCACAGATACTGTGCAATGGTTGGATGAGCCATCTTCAAGGAGGCAGGTGGATGGTGTCCCAACTGATCTAAGCAAGGATGAATAAAGTGAAATGAAGTCTCCTAAGATGTAGAGGCTGTACTGATCTCCCCTGTGCTCATTGGCCAATGGTAAATTGTACATGCATGTTATGTTGATACCAAGTGTCAATATATTGGATTGACGGACAACAGGGGTATCTCTAAGTTGTAATAAAGTTCAAATTCTTAAGCCTTGTCAGCATCATTACCTTTGTCTTCCCCTGCGCTGTTAGCACCATCCCCATCCTCATCCCTGTCCTCGTCCCCATCCTCATTATCACTGACAATAGCAGCACTCTTCTTTGGAACATGTATAGTAGACTTTTTCCAACTTGTATAGACTTGCTCTCCATGTGCTTGATGTTCCTTATCATACTCAATCCATTGTGCAAGTTCTTGTCCAACAAATTTCTTCCAGTAGCAACGACCATCAATGAGGGCATTGAAGAGACACTGAACGTCAATACGACCACCAAGTGATGCCAGGTTTCAGATGGGAAGGAGAGCTGCCAGCCAGCCAACAAGTTCTACACCATAATGTTCAATGATGCAGTGCTTGTAATTCTTGTAATTCATCTTGACTTTCAACAGTTTGTGGTCAGCAAGAATGGCCTCTATTGCAGTGTTAGTTTGACATCTCAAGAGCAGAATGAAAACCATACCTAAGCCTGACTGAACTTTGGTATGGCACTCACTAACAAGTTTATTCAATCTGCATATCCGTGAGTTGTCCTCAATGTTGGCATCTAGAAGCAGGTTAGAGGTTTTTTTTTTTTTAAAAAAAAGAACACAGAACATGCTGAAAATAAAAAGACTGACCAAGTCCAGAGGTGACAAAGGCTTTGAGTTTCAATGTGAGGTGGTGAGGCTCCAAGTCCAAGACAGCCTGTGCAAATTTTTCTGCCTTTTTCAAGAAGAAAATCTTAGGCCCACTGAAATCTTCGATGCCACCTTGCACGGCAACATAGAAGCCTTCAATACTGAAGCAAGAGCATAGCCCACTCCACTGAGAGTATTGTCAGTTATGACAAGGACAGATTAGAGTAGTTCTACATACCTCATTCTCCATCACACAGAATGTTGACACCATTATGCAGTGAATGCCTCATGGGTTATCACACACAAGGCACTGCTTTGAGGCCCATGCTTGCATGATTTGTCACTCATAAGTGCTTCATTGTGCAGTTGAGAGTTTTGAAAAATCAGAAATGAGAGTGTTTGTGATCCCTCACAAACACTGTGAGGTTCCAGCGCTCACCCTTTGTGAGACCTAGAATAAGCAGTCAGTAGCACTCATAGACAGGTGAACATGAAAGAGAGAGGGATAGACATACCCTCATTAATGTCGTCAAGCCGCTGTTTCACAAAACCGTTGGGCCAAGCATTAGGCTTGCATTGTTCATGAACGGTGCGGCCACCCAGGTAGAGTTGCCACTTCGTCCAACGTATGGAACCATGGATGGTAAGAAATCAAAATATGACAGAAATCAGTTCATACTTACTGTCCATGTTTCTTTGAGATGTTGTCCACTTGCTGGAGGTAACCGTTCCAAGCATTTTCAACGTCGACTGTCAGTGCTTCAAACTTCTTTCATCTTTCAGCTTTATGAGTGTTGCTCATGAGAGTGGGCTGATGCCATCATGAGAATGTTTTTTTTGACTGTGCTGGTGGCATCCTGCAACTTGCAAGTGGGGAGTCAGTACTTTGCCACTTTGTACCTTTATACTAGTACTCATGCATGGAAGATTCTACCGGCTAGAAAATTTATTCATCCAAGACTATGACAGTAATATTTAGTTAGATGAACCTGAAACCCAATAGATTATGTTAGTGCCACTGAATATAACGATTCAGACAGAACATATGCAGTGCAAAAACATGAAGGATCGTTAATATCTTTGATGCAGTTGGTTCTGCAATCAAATTCTCTTCAATGACAAGCAGCCACTTATCTCTCTCAAAACCAGTCACTCCACGAACACACATTGAGAGTTCTCATATGATGCCACATGGGAGGTTAAACAGCACAAGGGCCAAGCAGAGATCATTGTCTGTTGTGGTTGCCCAGTCTACTTGGCCCTGACTTTGAAATGGAGTGCTGGCCTGAGCAATTGGCCTCGGATCTTGTTCCAGTGTTATTAGTAATTTTGGTGACAAATTTAACTACTCACTGTCCTTAGTCATTGATGTGGCGAGGCTGCTGGGACCAGGGGAAGGCTGGGAACTAGCTTTTTGACCATCAGGACTTGGGTTCTCATGAAAAAAAAAACGCAGCATGACTTACAGAGGGGAGAAGGGAGAGACAGAGCTGCACCATGAGATGCACCCACATTGACAGCACTGTGGTCACATAAACGTGACTGATTTCCTGTGTCTGCAGAAATTAGTGATGAAGTGATATATTTAAATTTGATTAGAACTTACCGTGATCAGCTCCAGGGGCTACGAATATGATGAAAAACATTAGGTCAGAGTAGGAAATGAACACTTACACTCGAAAGAAGGAAGTAGAACCATCACTGGTTTCCAACATTCATCATACCACTTCTTCCTTACATTGGGTAAGACTTTGTTCATGAGAATGGTAGTCATAGCACGCATGGATGTATCCATTTCTTTCATAGGTGGATGCGAGCAGACTGCACATCAGCAAACCACCACTTTTCCCACACTTTGCCTGACATCCCACATTGGAAGTTCAACTACTATTGTCAGGGCAAGTAGTTCAATAGCATATATCTGATGGTAAAAATATATGATAAAAATTTCAACCAATGTTTATAGGCAAGAAAAGTTGTTAGAATTTCCCAATTTGCTATGGGGTAGGAGACCTAGCTGGGTGGAGCTGTGGAGCACTGTCCAGCTCTGTCCAGGTAAAAAGTGGTTTGCTGATGCAGAAATGGAAATTTGAGGTAGAGGGAATCATTTCCATCATTGCGAAGGTAAGAGACCAATATTGAGTGCATGAGTAACTGCCGAATCACCTGGTTGAAAGTTGAAGGTGGAATGAAATTGGATTGTCAGGTGGTCAAGCTGTTTCAAATGCTTGTTTAAGCTTGCTTGTGCAGGGCAATAACATTGGACATACAGATTCAGCATCATCACAGATCACAAGATCAAGGTAACGCAAATGGTCAATAGTAGTAGGAAAACAACTGTTCAATGCAATTGTTGGATAGGTTGACATTGTGAAGGAACAAAGGAGACTGTCAGTAAAGTTGGCTAACAGGTTAAAGGAATAGTATATAGTTGAAGGAACACTGACTCATGCTGATACAAGTTTGATTTGGGAGGTGGTTTACGGCATGTCAACATTGACATGGAACACAACAAATGCATGAGGCATTGGATGTGGTGAGTAGATGTATATCATCATACATCCAGAGGTCAGACACAATAATCGATGATCGATTGACCATTACATAATAGTTCCTCTTTGTTCGAACATGTATGAAGTCGATCAACATATGAAAATTCTGTCATGCAGACTACTCCAACTATGTGGACGACATCAACTCATCAGGAACCCCAACAGGCCCTTCATCATTCAAAAGTCACTCTGCCACAAACGTAAATACTCTCCCGCTATAGCCACCTAGTGAGTAGATAGATACCAGGCAATTGTGATGGCAAGCATTGATGTGTGCTCAACATTCAAATGTCTTGTGCAATTCACCTGCCAACAATGAGCCTGTTGAACAAGCCTCTGCCACTGCTTTTTCGAGCTCAGCATCTTCAGAATCAATCCAGGACTGCAGCCATGCAACCTTGATGTTCAGCCAATAGATCTCCTCCCTGGCATGATAGATTTTCAATCCTTTGACTGCAATTTGGCAGTAGGTTGGGTCACTCCATGGTTTTGTAAGTATATCATGCCTCGAGTATTTCAGGAGCTCGAACTCACTGAGTGAAGCATATCCAAGGACATCATCATATGCAAGTGTTGGGCAAGTTGGGGATTGCTTCGGAGCAAGCTTGTTGTAATGCTTTAATGCTGCTTGGACTGCCTCTGACTGCTTCACCATAGCCTTTGATATCTTTCTATGAAGTTTGTAGCCTGGACCAAAATATTATCAGTCAGAAGAATGCCCAAACATGAAACACACCAGTTGATGGTAGATTTGCTTTTGAAGCTTCAAGTAGCCATTGGACCACAAGATGCTCCAAGTCTTCAACTGCATGAATGAACTCTTGTCACTTGATACTTAGTCTTGATGTAGCAATCCTCCGTTTTCATCCAACATTCACCAATGTCAAGTTGAAATTTGAGTTCCTTGACCTTGCTCAATTGAGACTCTGCTTGTTGTTGCTTGGTTGCTGTTGACACTGCATGGCTAAGGCCTGACCCCAGGATAAAGGAGTCGTGGCTATATGTCACTTGTTACAGTCCAGGTCAAGACAAGGGGCTGTGTTGCGGAAGAATCCTATTTTTCCTTCATTCCTCTTGACCCACTACTATCTTTCTCACATGCGACAGCTACCCGTATTGACAATTAGTTCATTCTGGAGTTCTGATGTTCCGGTTCCTGTGCTTCCGGATTCTTCCTGCGCTTCCAGAAGTGCTTCTGCCCGTTCCAGAATACTTTCCTGCACTTCTGGAATTCTGGAATCTTGGAAGAATGGAAGATATCTTTCAGAATCATTTCCAATTGTATTTCTACTAACATGAGTCTTTCTCTTTCTGGTCCGTTCAGACTCATGTTAGCTCCACTTCCCTTTTCCAGTTTCCATGCGTGTTTCCTTAACCAGTCTTGGTCCGTGCTATCAGAGTGTACTATAAAAACCCTTGTACCTAGTGTATATACAGTAAGCTAGTTCTATGCAATACCAGCGTTGTTACTAGTCCCTTGAGTCTCTGAGTGTGAGATAGAGAGATCCTGCTGCTCCTCAGCTTTACCTTAGCTCGATGTGACTCTTCATGAGTTCCTTGCTAAGGCTGTGTGTTGAGTCCAACAGCACTATGTGTAACAAAAGAACTAGCTTCTCCATTGCTCTCCTGCTATCTAGCAGATGCCCACCATTTTCTCTGCAAACCCTTGATGGGGCATCTGCCCACCTATAGAAATACCACCAAGGATATTTCTACAGTGCAGGAATGAAGAGGGATAATGAGAGTAGCAAGAGACTGCTACTTACTTGGTTATATGAGAACAGGTAGAACTCTTTATAGTCTTGGTAAGACTTAGAGGGTTGGTGTGGTTGGTTATAGAAGAGGGAACGAAGTGGAAACTCATTATTGAGACAGGACAAAGTCCTGGTCTTATATACTACAGGACATTGTTTGTATCTATGTAGTCCACAGTAAGTATAAAAGGAATATTTGAAATAGGGTAAAGGGTTGTGAACAACAGCCAATAGCATAAGGCTCTTATTTCAAATATGAGTAAGTAGAATCAGTCAGCATGAGTCATATGGAATCATCTGGACTAATGATGTCATGTTCTAGACAATGACATCATATAGAATGATCTAGAATATAGAACATTCTAGAAAGAATATGAATAGCAATAGAACATTCTGGATGTATTAAGTAAAGAACAGACCGTTCTAGAATATGATTATGTCATATTCTCAACACTCCTCCTTGCTAGAGATATTCTAGCCTGAGAATTGTATGAGACCAATGTTTTTAAGACCTTTTTCGAAATTGATTTTGCCAAGGTTTTTAGTGAACATGTCTGCATGTTGTTCTCCAGTTTGCACATAATAAAGTTTGATTTCTCCAAACTCTATTGCTTCTTGGATGTAGTGGTCATCTTTTCTAATATGTTTGGTGTGACCTTCTTGTGCAGGATTCTGGGCTAAAAACATTGCTCCTTGGTTGTCTACACACATTGGTATAGCTCCAAGTTTGATATGTAGGTCTTCGTAGACATTTCAGATCCATTGAATCTGTTTGGCACATTCTGTCATGCCACAGTATTCAGCTTCGGTAGAAGAGAGTCTAACTCTCTTTTGACGTCTTGTGAGCCAAGATATGGGGTTGTTGGCTAGTGAGATCACATAGCCTGTGGTAGATCTTGATGTTTCGATATCACCAGCCCAATCTGTATCACAGTATGCTATCATCCCATTGTTTTCACCGGTTCCTTTATATTGAAGAGCGTAATTTGGGTGTAATGATAAATATCACACAATATACATGGTTTTCTCCAAATGCTCTTCTGAAGGATTGGCAGAAAATTGGGACATTTTGATGACAGCATAAGAGATGTCAGGTCTTGATCCGAGCATAATGTAGAGAAGTGATCCACTGATTGATTGATATCTTGATCGAAGGATCAGATTGGATTCTTGAATATTTGGTTTTGGATTGTATCCAGTAGGAAGTGGTACAGAGACTGGTTTGCAGTTCTCTTGTCCGAATCTCTTGATCACTTTTTGAGCATAGACATTTTGATCAAGGGTAAGTGTCTTTTTCTTCCTATCTCTGGTTATCCACATTCCAAGATATTCTTTTGCTTCTCCAAGATCTCTTGATTCCCATTTTTGCATGAATTTTTTTCTTTGCAGCAAGGACTTTGGTTTTGTTGCTACCCATGAAGAGGCTATCATCGACATAGATGATCATGATTATGATATCTCTTCCATCAATTTTGAAGTAAGTGCCTGGGTCAGCACTGCTTCTTTTGAAACCCATTTGGAGTAAAGACTTGTGGAGTGCTTTATTCCATTGAAGAGCGGCTTGTTTAAGGTCATAAATAGCTCTTCTGAGTCAACAGACTTTAGTCTCTTGACCTTTTGTTATGAAGCCTTCTGGTTGTACCATATACAACTCTTCGTCAAGTTCTCCGAAAAGGAAAGCTGTCTTGACATCTAGTGACTCGATTTCCCAATCATAGAGTGCAGCTAGAGACAAGAGGAGTCGAAGGGTTTCGAACCTTGTGACTGGAGAGAAGGTTTCTTCATAATCAATACCGAAGACCTGTGTAAAGCCTTTTGCAACATAGCGGGCTTTATATCGTCCTTCAGGAAATTCCCTTGATGGTGGTTTCCTGACATATGTCCATCTCCCTTTGATGGCTTGACGACCTTTTGGTAATTCCACAAGATCCCATACTTTTCTTTCTTTGAAAGATTGAATCTCCTCCTTCATTGCAGCATCCCATTTCTTTTGTTCATCTAATGGGAGTCTGAGAACATCCCTATATTGTTTTGGGATTTCTCCAGTGATGGCCATGTTAAGATGGAATTTAATCCAGTGTTCAGAGAATGGTTGTGTATTAACCATTAATGATTCATACATATCATCTGGGTTATCTTCTAGGTTTGTTGGTTGTGTATGATCATTTGAAGATTGGAGTGTTCTTTCGATTTCAACAGCAGTTCTATCACCATAGGTATTATCTGGTAATACCCTTGGGATTGGAATTCTCTCTGATCGACGAGTTTGTCTTTGTTGATCAGAGGGGTGGTGCTGATGTGGAAGATTTCGAAATGTAGTAGAAGGCATATTGCCTTGTCTTGGTGGCATCCAATTTCTTGGATCTGGAACCGGTACTCTCCATTGATCTTCTTGTTCTTCTTGTTCCTTTAACTCTTCTTCAATAGAAGGTAGTCTCAACCGTTTATGGTGATGTAAATCGGTTGGTGAATCTCTGGATCTAGGAGTATCAGGTTTATATCTCCTAGCTCCAGGAATCAGGGGAGATAGAGGTTCTTCTTCGGAACTTGAACTGGATTGTGGTGTAAGAGGTGATTCATCAAGTATGTCGTCATCACGTGGTAGTTCATCTGGCTCTCTAGGAGGGATCCATGGAGAAGACCAGTGAAGTGGTGATGGTGGTGATGATTTAGAACCTTGACTTCATTCGTTTGAAGGTGGATCTCGTTGATTGGGAGGAATTAGTGGGTTGTATCCAGGATATAAGATTGGTAGTGGAACTGGATATGGATGATGAATTTCCCATGTTGTGGATTGATCAGATCCATTTGTTTGTGGTTGTTCATCATTAAGGTCATTAGGGACAGGGTCTATTTGTTCATCTTGAACAGGTATTGGGGTCGGTCCATCATTTTGTTCTTTGAAACAATATGGGAATGATGCTTCGTCAAATACAGCACAAGTTGAGATAACAACTCTTCGTTTCTTGTTTGACCAAAATCTCCATCCTTTGGTGTTGGTTTCATATCCAATGAATATCATTTCTTCCGATTTGGGAGAAAGTTTGTTCGTTCTTTGTTCTGGTGGAATGAAGATGTATGCTTTAGTTCCAAATACTCTGAAGTATGAAATGTCAGGTATTTTCCCTTCCAATTTCTCAGTGGGG